>CAHIKZ030005293.1:477500-497500 GCA_903632075.3 Acanthosepion pharaonis
ATGTGTGAGCTCCGGTGGCCGAGCGCGCACGTGTGTGTGTGCCTGCCTACTTCACTGGGTGTACGGGCGTGTATGTATGTTTGCGTAACTAAGAGTGCCGTCACGACGACAATTTTTCCTCCCGCTTCCATAAGAAACACGAATACACGCAACCCTATATAAATCTAAAAAAAATTAGCCAGTTTGTCTGACGATCGCAAAAGCGTAAAACCCAGGGTCACAAACTTACATCAATCCGACTATATTTATATATATATATATATATATATATATATATATATATATATATATATATATATAGAGAGAGAGAGAGAGAGAGAGAGAGAGAGACAACTATTTTGATTATTACTGTGTTATTTGAATGGAACCAGCAGAAAGACGACGATGCATTTTTAATTGTTTCCTTATTGTTTTGTAAATGAGGATAGCAGGAGAAGGCGAGGAAAAGAAATACAAACTCATACAGAGTGATAAACATATTAAAACGCAGCTGCCGGTGACCTTGTTGAAATGGCAAGTGCAAAGAAACAGTTCACGCAGAGTAATCAAGCAAGAACCAGCGAAAGTCTTTGGAAACGGATGTGAGACAGCTTCCACCCTTTCTATTTTGTCGCGTGTGACTTTGGTCTGTCGACACGGGAAGCGCCCTTGGCAAAGGAAATGTTTCGCTGTCGGCATTTTCATTCCGTTATTCCTAATTTGATTCGCTTCTTTCTTTATTTTTTTTTTTTTTGGCATCTTTTTTTTATTACATTTATTTTCTATTTTTGATCTTTTACAACATGTTTCTCATTTTCCCGCCTTTTTCTTGTTCATAACATAACCAAAAGAATTAAGAAGAAGAAAAGAAGAAAGAAAAACTTAAACAAAGAAATGAAAAATGTAAAGAAACGAAAAACTATTTTTAATAATAACAGACAAATGTTATGTCGAAGAATATGCCATCCAGGAATAAGATATTAGCATTTTCTGTAGCTTCTCTTGAATTTTCATCCGTATTGATGGTGAAGACGCGAACTAGCATCAATGTAAGGAATATGGGTTCAATGTCTTGACGCCATATCTACATAACATGCGCCACATATACCTTTTATTCATCGCAAGGAAAAGACATTTTGTTTTGGTTCTTTGTTTTGAAGAATATATTTATGTGACACCGGTTCCAGAAACTCATAATCGGTTGGATAAATCCATCAGATTGAAGAAGAAAAGTATAAAACAGAGAGACATGGACGCATAATATTTATATATTCACAATAGTGAATGAATAAATAAAAACGTAAACCTGATGTTCTTATACACGTGAACCCCAAGCGCACAAGATTCTTTGATTCCTATCTTTTATATATACCCTCTCTTTTATGACATGCGTGATCATGGCTTTCCACAAATCTCTATTTTTTGTTACTCTTAGTGTGTTTTGTTTTTCATATTCACTGTTGCTACCATTCCCTCTTTTGTCAATCATTTACATAAACTGGTAGCCATGTTAGTCGCTGTCTACCTCAGTCCCTCTTGCCTTCAATTTGTAACGTAGTATCAAATTATCCAAGTACCCTTTCCTCATTATGTATACTAGAATAACCAACTGACTCTTTCTGATTCTAAGTATAAACGCTATTTTTAAAACTTCATCCTTCCTCATGTTCCGTTAATAGTATTCTCAGCATCCTTCTCTAGGGCTACATCTCTTTTGAATCAAGTCTATTTATCTGTGAGGTGATTGTACGGTTTTTACTGACATTTAGGAGGAGTGAAATTGTATTATAGTTTAGCATTATTTATTTAAATTTTTTTTATATGGAACAGTTAAACATACTTCAATTTGTAGTTCGTCAATGTATCTGATTAGTTTAATTATTGCAGCAAATTTAAGAATTATAAAAAAATAATATACTGAATAAACTTGGCCTCACTTTCAAATTAGACATTCAAAGGAAGCCAATCAAATTGGCTCTAGATTAACTTAGAGTATCTAGACA
Source organism: Acanthosepion pharaonis (assembly GCA_903632075.3). NCBI lineage: Eukaryota > Metazoa > Mollusca > Cephalopoda > Sepiida > Sepiidae > Acanthosepion > Acanthosepion pharaonis. The sequence continues at coordinate 479,483 of CAHIKZ030005293.1, forward strand.
CAGTTCTGGATTTGGCTAACATGGCCTCAGCTCAGAAGCCCCCAACAGTAGAGGGATACTAGACTAGACCTGGGCCACTGATAAGATAAAACAAAATAAAGATAAAACAACAGGAGAGGGTTGTTAATTTTAAGATTAATAGTTCTCCTTAGAATTAATTTGAAACGATTTAGAGGATTTGGACCTATCCTCTTGGAGTGGAGCTTTTAAATTATTTCCTCACAATATGACAAAACCCAATAATCTTTTATTTGCTATCTAATCTCCATCATTTATAATTACTAATTTGACTATATGAAGTTGACAATTTTAACAATGACTATATTTTCACTGATTAACAAACTGCATGAATTTAATCGTGCTACTAGTTTGGCATCTCAATCCCATCCGTTCATTGTCGAAACTGTGAAATGTAGCTGTCTCTTCTACTCTAAAAGGTTCATGTCTCGCACTTCCTTTTTTTGTGGAACTCGCTTTTTCATACTCGCTTCCCTGATAGCTATAATCTCTAAATATTCTAATGCAATGTCACCAGACATCTTCAGATGCCTTGATCTATTCTCCGTCTTTCTGTTCTTCTTTTCCTCTATCACGTCTTAATTTGTTAAATCTAAAACCAAAAGAAAAAATATCATTAGACGCTTAAACTTAATTCACATTTAAAATCGGTCCAAGTTTTTGTAACAACCTATATTTAAATCTCTACTTTAAATAACCCATTGAGATGTTGATATGCCGCTAAACAAAATCAACGAACCCATGTAATGAAACGGTCCCCAGATTCTGTTAGAACAGGAACATCTTAAAACCTAGGTTGAAGAGTGATAGAGAAAATGACGTAATGTCCAGCCACCGGTTGAACAGAGGTAGAGAAAAATGACTTAATGCCCAGCCACCGGTTGAACAGAGGTAGAGAAAAATGACGTAATGTCCAGCCAACGGTTGAAGAGTGGTAGAGAAAAATGACTTAATGCCCAGCCACCGGTTGAACAGAGGTAGAGAAAAATGACGTAATGTCCAGCCCCCGGTTGAACGGTGGTAGAGAAAAATGATTTAATGCCCAGTCACCGGTTGAACGGTGGTAGAGAAAAATGACTTAATGCCCAGCCATCGATTGAACAGTGGTAGAGAAAAATGACGTAATGTCCAGCCACCGGTTAAACGGTGGTAGAGAAAAATGACGTAATGTCCAGCCACCGGTTGAACGGTGGTAGAGAAAAATGACGTAATGCTCAGCCATCGGTTGAACAGTGGTAAAGAAAAATGACTTAATCCCCAGCCACCGGTTGAACGGTGGTAGAGAAAAATGACTTAATATCCAGCCATCGATTGAACAGTGGTAGAGAAAAATGACTTAATGCCCAGCCACCGGTTGAACAGTGGTAGAGAAAAATGAGTTAATGTCCAGCCACCGGTTGAACGGTGGTAGAGAAAAATGACGTAATGCTCAGCCATCGGTTGAACAGTGGTAAAGAAAAATGACTTAATGCCCAGCCACCGGTTGAACGGTGGTAGAGAAAAATGACTTAATATCCAGCCATCGATTGAACAGTGGTAGAGAAAAATGAGTTAATGTCCAGCCACCGGTTGAACGGTGGTAGAGAAAAATGACTTAATGCCCAGCCACCGGTTGAACAGTGGTAGAGAAAAATGACTTCAATTTTTAAATTTGTTTTCAAATGAAGAGACGCTAATACATATTCATCAAGTTAAATGAGTAAATGACGTTGTTGAATTTTTTATGCAATTAACTATCTAGATTAATTTAGTAAAGGGATAAATGTGTGCATTGTATATTTTTAAATAACAGGTGTTATGAATTTAACTTTTTTTAAAAATTATTAATATTTGTAGATATGTATGTTGGCTTGGGAAATAGTTTCATTTTACAGGCATTTGAGATGTATTACTCATACGTGTAAAAGAATAATTCGAATACTGCGTCATACTTTATTACGTTAGTCCACAATTAAGATGCGAATGTTGGTTGCAGAGCAACAACTGTCGGTCCTTCTTTCTAATAACCATAGTTGAGTTAGTTTGTAATAAAGAAGTATTTAGCAAAATATTGGCTGAAGGATATAAGTCGGTGTTAAAGCGAATATACAATTTTGGAGAACATCTTTTTAAAAATAGTATTTAAATGCTATGTAGGAGAATCGTTCAGATTTTACATAATTTCAAATGATATCTAATCAGTAATACACATCTGTAAGCCACGAAGATTGAATGTCATTGGACAATCTATTAAGACGAAGTAATTGTAATATACTTACGTGTTAATCCTTTATTATTAAAACAAATCAAAAAGATTATAAACTTCTGGTTTGATATATAGCCATTGATATCAGTATTAGGCTCTATAATTCAAAACCGTAAAAACGAATTTTCCCATTCTAAATATAATATACACACGCACGAACGCGCGTACAAACACAAGATCGCGCACGCACATACATACACACACACACACACACACACACATATATATATATATATATATATATATATATATATATATATATATATATATATATATATATATATATATATATATATATATATATTAAATTCGGTGGTGCACTCTTGGAAGATAGAGACAATTTGTAAACAATTGCTATTAACATTACAAGACTCTTCCCTTTCCTTTCCCTTCCCTGAACCTGCCTTAGTCAATACCGTGTTTATTCACAGAATATCTACGCAAAGATTCTCTTTTCTTTCAACCGTGCGCCGAGGGAAATCTCCGAGTGTTGCCGAATCAGTCGGGTTTCAATCCTGGCTTGAAGCAATCGGATGTCTAGCCACTCTGATGAGCTGTTATTGATACATCGAAACTGCCTGTCTGTTGGTAACAATTTCTTTTATTTTATATATATATATATATATATATATATATATATATATATATATATATATATATATATATATATATATAGATAGAGAGATGAGTATATAAAATTGACATGTGTGGGTGAACTGAATTTGAGACCTGTTCAGAAACATTTAATGAACAATGACTTTGAAAATACTAAGCTTAATATTAAAAAAAATAGAAAGATATTTCTAGCAACAGAGATTGCTTAAAATTTATGTAATATCAGACTTCATACAAAGAAGATTATGCTCGACTAACAAGGAAAAAATGTAGTTCTACCGACTAATGCTTAGAATAGAATGGCCAGAACAAGTGAGCAACGATAATTTTTTAAATAAAGTGTCTGTTAGGATTACCCTTAGACTTTTTTTTTTAAAGAATAATCAAATTCGTCGTCCTATGTTCTCTAGTGAATAAGGGAATTTAGATATTCCATTGGAACCTGTCTTTTAATAATTTGGTTAATATCGGATTGTCGCTTTTCGCTATTCACATGAGTCTTTGGATTTCTGTATCATAATATGTGTTGTTTATAGTTGTTTAACCTTGACAAGATCCATACTTCGAATACACATTGGGCGACTTCTTTTGGCAACAGTCATGCATTCTATCTTCTTACAGTTAACAATCTGTCCTCTCTACTTGTTTTCCTATTCTCTTTTGTTTTTCCTTCAGTTTTCTTCTGAGGTGACCATCACAGCAATATAATCTTGTATCTTATGCTGTTAAGATTATGTTCTTAGAAATAAATCTTGGAAAGTCTTGTAGTTCTTCCACCGATCGTCTCGCTGAACAGGTTAATTGAATCTGATGCCGAATCCAATTTCTATCTTTGCATGTTCACTGAACCCGTTCACAATGCAGGCTGTTCGTTACCAGTAGATATTTCGCTTTCCTTGAATATGTTTCCTGTGCAAGTCAAGATTATCTAATATTTCATGTCACACCCCCTCAAATCCCTTATGCAATCTATTAACAATATGGATAAGCCATATTCCATTTCTATTGCTCTCTTACGAAGCAGCTGTTTTGTACCCGTGTCTTAAAGAAATCTATATCCATCATGCTCTATAAGAATTCTAATACTCCTACGAGTTACTTGCTTTAGAATCGAAATCGGACCTGTCTATATTTCTGAGATGAGTTATTATGTACATTATTTACAATTATTCGAACTATTGTCCTCATCTTTGTCGCCATATTTATTACAAGGTTACGGCCGTTGTAAGCTCTGGCCTTCTTCAGTTGGTTGGAATGTCGAACTGAACCCTTTATTTCGCTCAACAACACTCAGAAAACTGTCTGCCTGCCTTATGTGAAGGGGTTATCAGAGAAAGTACAAAGGATCTGCGGTCCATATAACATCAGGACAACCTTCAAAAACTTGACGACACTTCGAAGATATCTCTCCCGTAGAAGACAACATGACTAAAGACGGTGTATACGCTATCCCGTGCAACTGCGGAAAGAAATATAAAGGGGAGACAGGCTGCCCTCTTAAGGTAAGGCTTCAAGAAGACCAGAAAGCTGTAACACTAGGGGAAGTGGAAAAATCAGGCGTGGCTGACCACATATAGAGAGAGAAGAGAGATCACCACCCTCTGTGGGATCAGGTGATATCATAGACAAAGAACACCATTGGACAATTTGTAAACTTAAGGAACCAGAATATATGCTAGGCAACAAAAATCTCCTGAGCCGATCAAGCATAGAAATGAATACAATATGGGAACCAGTAATAAGGAGTTCCAGAGAAAAGCGATAATAACAACAAAGATTGCAATATGAGCTCTGGTAAAAACATGTATGATAACAGCAAAAACTGCAATATGAGCACTGGTAAAAATGGTTGCTGAAGACATTAGCATTATAATACACAGAAATTCATACACAGATGTCCTCAACGACACATGGCACAGTGGATAAAGGTGTTGGTTAGATCCAGTGACAGGACCCAAAGAGTGTCAGTCAATGCCCGGTTAAGGCAGTTCATTTCGACATTCCAACCACCTGAAGAAGGACGGGGCGTAAAACGGCCGAAACGTTGGAATAAATATTGCAACAAAGATGAAGACAATAGTCCGAATAATATAAATAATGTCAAAATGATCAATTTAATAATGTGACCCAAGCTCATTGTCCGATTTTTTTACATAGTTCTGAAGATAGATATTTTCTGTTCTTCCAATATTTCACTCCTGTTTTATATTTCATTTAAGTTATCGATTTTTCTCTCTGGTTATAATTATTCCACTTGCCAAATAATTTGAAAAAAAAAATTATTAAAGAGAAGTGTCTATAAAAGAAAGGGGTTAAAGAATACAGAATATAACGACTGATATTGCATTTAAATGTTTGAAGATCAGTGTTGACTGGAAAGGATGATGCCGGAAGTGAGTTTTACAAGCGATAAATGCGGGAGAAGAATCTGTTAGCATAGAACATATGGTAACTTTTATCAATGTCAACTGTAAAATGATGGGACCTAACTACCAAACTAGTAATCTGTAAAATCGACGGGCCAAAGACGAAAGGTCGTCACGACGGTTACTATGAAAATGCTCATATAAAAAAACAACAGAGAAGCTAACTTACGGCAGTGAGGACGTGGTTGAAGACGAGATGTCAATCATAAGAAGTCGTAGAGAGACATTAGCGCCCAGGCCCTTAAAGAATATTACATTTGAAATAGTATCGAAAGCGAACATTAGGGATGCTGAACATTTTTATCAGCCCAAAAGTTCGGGCTTTTCAATTGAAAGCAACAGCAGACATTATTGACACGAATATTTGAGTCTCACCACCACTCTGCATAATTTGTGACAAATACCTATATTTGCCGACCAACATGACAGATTTAATTTGCAGATGTATATAATAAAAATACATCTATAAACAGTTTAGAATAAATTATTGATTGCCTTTTTATTAATTGAATAGATACATCAACAAAGAATCGGCCTGATGCACAAATAATGGACAAAATAAATAGCTAATATGAAAGACTACGGGAAGGATGTATCTGCTACATTTGCATATCAATAAAAAAAATATGTGGTTGTTGAATAAGATATGTCTGCGGTAATTCTTACATAAATGCAGTTTCCTCTTCTTGCTGGGCACCTTATCAATTTACACTTGGGCATGAACCAGTTAGGTCACCAGTGACATAGTACTCACAGCACTAGTCAATTAAACAGGCTAGACAATCGTTATTCCAAAGAGAGACAACGTAATTATTACCAACAATGTATTAAGAATACTTTAGTACATGTCCAATATTATTTAAATATAACGTGGGATCAAACTCAGTAATAATTAGTAAACATTTGTTTAATTAACTACTTAACAATTACTTTTAGATAATATATATATATATATATATATATATATATATATATATATATATATATATATATATATATATATATAATGCGATGGTTAAATTGTCGCCATTATATGTTTTCTATTTCGCCCAAGCGTGTTTTATTTTGGATTTTGACAACTGATCCGTGTAGTAGGGTCAGTTGGTCACATTATGTGTGGAAGTGAGCAGTATAACGCAATTTCCTTCAGAAATTTTCAGAAATATATATATATATATATATATATATATATATATATATATATATATATATTGAGTGGTAAAAAGTGATGGAAATGCTTTTATTATTATTATTATTATTATTATTATTATTATTATTATTATTTTTATTTTCCAAACACGCGTCCGTGTTCATATTTGATGTTATTTAGTGTTGGTTTTTACGTTTTATTATTAGTGTATACATTATGTTTATCCTTTGTTTAGCATGTGGATGAGGCTATTATATTTGTATTGTCTAAGAGTATGTTGCAGACGGAAATTGGTATGTTTCTTTTTTTGTTTAAATGAGTCCTAATTGAACTCTGGTCACAGAAATGTAAGGTGAATGATTTCAATAAGGACTTGATGTAGAAAATTTTTTATATGTCCACCCGTTATACCAAGAAAATTAATCACTTATAACACTTATACGAACACAAGTAAGTTTTTTTTTAAATGATGAATCACAGTACTTTGTCAGTCGTCTTGTATAAAAATGAATTTCTGGTCAAATCACCTAGGAATCATAAGCCAAAATACAGTCGCCTCCCTAAACATTAACCAAGAATGTTTATGCCTAGTTTATTAAGACATTGAAAAGGGTGAGATTTTATCTAGACGAATTTCGCGTATGTTTATTTCAAATTTCGGTTTTCATCCTTTAATTCCGTCTTCTGTATATCGTATCATTTTAGCATCTGATTTAATAACGCTTGTAATTCAGCGTCACTCCCCCTCTCCGTTCTGGCATCGATTTACACAAAGTAGTTGGATGTTTTACACACTGTTTCCCAGTGAACCTCTTGAATTCGTAATACCTTGTGAATGCGAAATTCTTCAAAGCCTGCTTCTTCATTATGCGTCCATGAAATTTTGTGTCTTTCTGATTCTTTTACCTTCCATTTTCCAAAAGAAGCTCCTCGGTAGGCCCATGGAATTCTTTCCCATGGAATTCTTTCCCATTTGTTCTGCAAAACTTTATTTCTGTTGCCTCAAGTCCCTTCTTCTTCTGTGAGGACATTGCTCATCATTTACTGCCATATAGAAAGACTGATATTACATAAGATTTTAGAACTCTTTTCTTTGTTTCTAACAAGATTTTACTATTTCCTAACGCTTTGCTTAACTGGAGGAAGACATTTTCCTTATTGCGATGTGCCTAATTTATCCGCCAATGGATCCAATACATTGGACAGTATATTGTTTTATCAGACTATTTTGTTAAGCATTACTCCAAAGATAGGCATTCTATAGAAATAATGATTAGTAACATTAGTCAGTAGGACACTAAATACTACGCTAAAAACCTGTGTGTCACCCTGTAGAATTAATGACAACGACTAATTAAGTTTCGTACACCCAGTGACGTATCAAAACACAACACAGTATTAACTGTCGGCTTGATACATTACTTTACGTCTAGGCACCTTTAAATATTTATAGAGATTATTTATAAGAAATTAACTAATTTTTAAAATCCGAGTTTATTTATAAGCATTTATATATTTTTAAGCCTTACACCAAAGCAAGACAATGAAGCCTCTAAGACTTAAGGGGGTTAGTGATTGTGAGAGAATATAAAAAAAAAAAAAAAACATTATTAAAGAGATCAATAAAAGTAAAGGAATTAAATGATCACTATTGATATTTTATATGAATTTTTGAAGATCAAAGTTGGATATTAAGCAGTAAGCTGGAGGAAAATAGATAACCATGATTGAGTTGATAGACGTCTTTTTTTTTAAACAGGGAAATTAATATCTAGCACCCTAAGTATCGAAAGTCTTTATAAAAAAAAAAGATTCCTACCGATGCGATTTCAAGGAATAATGGTATATTCTTGCCGCGTGACATTTTTTTTTATCATGACTTTTAACATTTAAGCTGGTAGACATTGCATTCGACGTGTGTATAATAGTAATCTATACGCAAATATATATACATACTAAATTTAACGTTTATATTAAATTATATAATTGATATTTGGGTGAGTAATACCGTATTCTATACAGGTTTATGGGTGGATATATTGTTTGCCTGAGAAAATTGGAAACTATTTTTTTTTAGGTATATTAATTAACCAATATCGACATGCTAGTATATTTCAAGTTTTAAAGAACAGCATCACTAGCAGAGGAAAAAAAACACGCGTAATGGATTTTTGATAATGACACAAACAGCTGCTCGCTTGTTAAACCGAATTTGACTTAATGTAAAATCGGCTTATTTCGAATATGAACATTCATACAAACTCATAACAATAATTTTCTTTTAAAATATTTAACAACATATTAATATGTTAATGCTTGTCCTTGCAGAGCGAGGTCTAAGTGACACGTGACTAAATGTCAGTAATATTTCATAGTTTAGATATCGATAAATATTTACGCAACTAATGGGAGTGCTACGCGAGAAAAGAATAATCTGTTTGTATTCCTTCCTCATTATGGGTATTATTATATCCATGATATAATAACACCTTAATGCACAGATGGAACAGAATAGCTAAAACAAAGGGAATGATAAACATGCTTTGTTCTCAGAGTGTATTTATATCACTAAGTCATACACACAATTATGTACATATTTACGTATTCCACATAGAGAAACTATGACACATGACTGCAACAAGTGTGAAAATGTGAAGAAAAGAGAGAGTCTTACTTGTAATATTTCCCGAACGGTAAACTGGGAGTACAGTAGTATATCTATGAATCTGGTGAGGCCATGTGTTTTCTCCAGTAAGACGTACCTCTGTAAACTTGTGACGTCCTTATTCTCATCTCCCGTCTTCACATCGAAACAGGTTTTCGTCAGTCTATGCCCTGGCATCACGTGACCCTCTGTTGTAGCATATGTACGAAAAATAATGCCCTCATTCTCATAAATATAGTAGTAAATACTGTATGTTGATCTGCAGTTGGATATTCATTGTGGAATTCACTTGACTCACTTCTAGCAGTTGACTACTACTTCTAGATACCACTGGTGAATCTTATATGTGTTGTTCGCGTCCTAAGTATTATCGTTCGTTACCAACCTTCGTTCGTGCGATTATTCTATTCATTTACCTTCCCTAGGTTACAGCACCTTCGTAGTATTATCTTAGCCAAGAGAAACAATCGCATTTGGCATACCTACACAGCACACATCAACTATTAGTTTTATTTATTTAACCCACAAAGTGAACGACTATATTACAAGTTTTTCATTCGGAATTTATTTGTTAAATACAAAATCAGCCCAATGTTGGATATTCAAGCACCGACTAAAAGGCTGAGTTTCATTCCAGGGATCATCCTGATTCCAAAACGATATAATATGTGTATGCACGGCAATTGTGACTCGAGTTAGAGGAGTTTCAGGCACACGAATAGACAGAAAGAAAGAATTTGACGTTTGTTGAATTAAATGTGTTGTCTTTTACAAAGTCGGTCAAATTTAGTATCCCGAAGCACATTCAATAACAATATAATTACATTCTATGAGACTACTTCAATAAGAATTTTCTTTTTCAAAATGTACTGCTTTAGATTTATTTTTTTAGTCTGATACAATGCCAGTATTTAGAGACAAAACATGATAAATAAACTAATTACCGTGTTAACAGTCTACCAAATATACTTGTTAATTATTGATTATTAATTAATTATTACGAAATGTATATTGTACGACCGTTCCAGTATTGAACTAATATTTCCTAGACGACAAATAAATATATTAATGAAAGAAATCTAATATATGCATCTCTATTTCGATTTGTCTTTGAGACCAAAACAAATAAAAGAAGAAAAAAAAAACATTAGGTTGTGAGAAATAACTTCAGACGTACGTTTTGAAAACCTAAAAAAAAATACGAATTCCTTTCCCTTAATAAGATATAATAAAATAAAAATCTTCAAATCCAACGAGAACGGTTCACCCCCTCCAAATGTTTTATTGCTTGTTATCTTGTTTCCTATGACGCAGGATATCCTCGCTGTGATACTGAGAAATTCCACTTTGTGGCATCTTTCATGTCAATCACGGTTACTGTGACATGGTACAAGCGGAATCTCAAACGCGTAAAAGTGATTGCCTTTAGAAAACTAACGGGCTCCCTCTACCCGCAGGGAACAGCCAAAAATAGAAACAGTACGACGCTGATGCGTTTTCTCGACGCATTTAGACCCTACGGCGAGGAAATCTCAAGAGAAATACAAGACCGAGCAGGATTTATTATGTGCAAATAAATTCCTGACATTATTGATGCAATATCTGGCATCATGGTTCTGCTATTTTTCCTAGCGATTCTTGGAATAATCGAAATAATAATATGCAATGCTATCAGTCCTGACATGGCACCTCGTCTTTAGTCACATTTATAGAGCCTTTTTTTATAAATATATTCATGGTTCGGTTGGTGTAATGGATAGCGAGTCAGAATGAGATATAGAATAGCTAAGTTTGAATTCCAGTCACGTTCACTGCATTCAATTACGCGCAAATAAACTTAGAAAGGCACAGATCCATCTTTTCACCCCCAGCTTTGAGTTAAATATTATAGTAGACACATCCATTCTAGAGTTTGATGTGAACAAAATGCCACTGTCACATTTCGAAATCCGGAAGCATATCTTCTGTCAGTAAGTATTGGTCCACATAAATCCGATAATAAAACACAAATATATTATGAGAAAAATAAACACATAAACGGGGATTTGAATTATGTTTTTTTAAGACTCATAAGCCAAATAAACCTTGAAAATGTGCATTGTAATCTTATTTCTATTTCGCTTTCAGGACAGTTAGCAAATACTTACGGGGTCCTGGGTATGACGATAAACTACATCCAACAGCAAGGCCTCTGATCAGAAGGTTTTGAGGATCATGGAACTATCTCTTAACTGCTGATGTTCTCCGGGCCACCAAGACACGGGGTGAGAGTACCCGTTAGAATCTCAGCTCTGGGCAAATAGTTAAAACCCAATTTAGAGTCAAAACGTGCAATAATTGGTTTTAATAAATTATTACCAGCATACTTTTCTGGAAAATATTACAACAAATATTTTTTTGAAAAATATATTAGCATCAATAAAAATCATGTCGGCATTAAATAACCCAATGAAGTTGATATGTCGTAAACCAAACCAAACCAAACCAAAAAAATCTTCCGGTTATATTTAAAAAACGATGAGAAAATCTTGGCAATCTAATACTGAGATTATATTTATAAATTCTAGCTACCACAGAGAAAAGCTTATCCGAATAATAACCATAAATGTATGTATAGAAAAAGGCACAGGAAAACTAAAGTGTGGTCCTTAAGTCATGTCATCCCTTACCAAAGAGGAGCTGGTTTGCCGAATCTTGCATTGATGCCATGTCGAACATCCTCTATGTTCTCACCAGAGTGTACACAATCATGAGCCAATTCACTTGTAAGCAGCCACTCTTCCAAATAAACTCAACGAGAGAATCAGCTTGAAGAAGATATTTTTAATTGGAGCCTTACATGAAATACGTAACTAAACATTGATGCAATGAACTAGGTATTAATCTATCAAGCAAATGAATATAAATATTAAATAATTCAAGTATAATTTCATGCTCGTGAGAATTGTAACCAGGACCGTTACGACAAGAGACACACGTCATACTGTCACAAACGGCTTCGGCGACGAAGACGTAACAAATTAGACTTGATATAGCGCCGCTCGATCACATATTCCGTGGTGGAACACATCATATATATATATATATATATATATATGACATGAAAACATTCCAACGAGTACTCAGGATCGCCTCGTCAGTGATGTTATGAATTGGGGTCAAGACAAGTTTCGGGTCTTCGAACATCATACCTCTTCACCCAAGAGACCCTAACAAAACAGTACTATTACGACAGGCGATCCTGAAGGAAAAAAAAAATACGCCAAGCAGGCAACAAATGGAGTCGTTAAATAAATGCCACTGCTGACCAATCGCTAGTCACTTACATCACTTCCTCCTCAGCCAAAGACGATACATAAAAAAGAAAAGACAGCATGCTTGTCTTTTCTTTCATTTCTTCCATCTTACCTTGACCACGCGGATATATATATATATATATATATATATATATATATATATATATATATATATATATATGAAGAAATATAGTTTTATAGTCTTTTATAGTCTTAAGGTGGGATATATTCATGGGATAAAGTGCTCAATATCAGAGATAGAGCGTGTAAATATAAAAGTGAACATAGAAGTCAACATTTAGAGGCGACAGTTTGTTTCATGCTAGACGCAATCGTCAGCATGAAACAGACTCTCGCCTCTAAGCTGCTTATATTCTATATATATATATATATATATATATATATATATATATATATATATATATATATATATTGTCATCAGACTTTCATGAAGACATGTCTTATTAAATAATTTAAACAAGATTTGTCTTCTTATTTTTAATACGGTGCTCTAATATTTACGAAAAAGCGTATTCGTATCCTTATTAAAGAAAGAAAGAAAATTACATGGATGCATTTTAATTTATTCCGAGTACTTTCGACAATAGCAAAATGTCATCTGCTGTGTTCATCTGAACACTATTTTTTTTTATTTGTGAAATGAAAAAGACTAATCTTATGCAATGTACAAATTTTATATATTATGATACAAGCGTATGCGTGCACTAACCTCAATGGAGTTAATGTTATTAAGATGTCTACCTATTTAAGAAAAATATTTAAAGTTACCAGTTAAAACCTAGATATTTTTAAACCCTCTACTCTAAACATTTTAAAATATTTTGGCTGTATTCATAAAAAAAAATATTAAGGGTTGGATATAATTTTTTAGTATAGATAGCTTCAAACATTTTTAGTGTATATTTATTATGAAAAATTATAGATGTAATTTCAACAAGAATTTTTCATGAAAAATTATAGATGTAATTTCAACAAGAATTTTTCATGAAAAATTATAGATGTAATTTCAACAAGAATTTTTCATGAAAAATTATAGATGTAATTTCAACAAGAATTTTTCTGAATTGCGAATTTAAAGCAACATGCTTCTCTACATTCGCAATTTAGAAAAAGGTCTGTGGGTACCGAATAAATGCAAATGTTTCTGAGTATGCGTATGAAAAATAGATGGACTCGGCGCATTAGCAGAAATAATAGTATACGAGCAGAATCCTAGAGAACCATATAAATGACCAAGTCGATTCTCTGCTCTTCCTACAAAGTGTAACATCAACTTGAAACTGTGTATTTCGTGTTTCCAGGTTTGATCTCACACAACACTTACAAAGTCGATTTATAATATGAATTTGTGTATTTTCCACATTTATATTAATAATTTTCAGGCAATATATCAACATTTTAAATGAGTGTTTTAAGATTTTAATAAATTCCTCAAGAAGAATAAAAATGAATCATCATATATAACGAAGGCCACACCTTAAATCAATGCTACATATCTTTTGTCAGTTTTGTTCTTGAGGACATTGATTCCTGAGCAACATCTGTATAAACAATGAAGATTCAATGTTTTGCACATTGTGTACACATAACATCCTGCAGTGAGATATCTCTGATTCTGAGTGAGGAATATAATGAAAGAATGGTTAGTCCAAGGAGATATTCGATGTATCGATCATGGGTTTCAATGCTTTGAAGAAAAACACTGTAGCCGATTGGACTGATTTGACGCTATTGATAAGTGTATTTCCCAATGATGAAAGAATAGGGAGAAATATACGTTACTCATTTCATTGTGTCAAAACTTCTATTCAAACCTATGTTAAGTAAGATGAAATCTCTTATCACTGTGTTTATAAATGTGTTCAATTCGGTAAATGTATAATGTGGACACTAGAGCGTTACGATGTTCCATATTGATGAGGATATTCAGCTATTTATATATAGAAAAGTATATAGGTTACTGATTCTATTGTATCGCTAACTATACTCGATAACATGTATATAGATTGGAAATAAATGCATTAATAAAATTGTTCAAGTATGCAATAAGAGTACTGTAATATTTTTGTCTATGTCATGCCTTTTCGGGACGCTGTAATCATTATAATTTCCTTTTTGGGGCTGGTATCTATTTACTATAATTCCTTTATTGATTTCAACTCCGCCAATTGCCTTCAATATAAGTTCAGATTCTCCAGAAAATATGGCCTCATCATGTTCTCCAGAAATGTTTCTCTCTTTTTTCCTTAGAATCATTTGCAATCTAGGTATTTATGCAGATGACACAACTATTATTCCTGTCTTAGTACTCTTAGTATATCTGGAGATTCTTGAGAAAATACGAAGAAGCGTCTGTAATGTAATTAATCTTGGCATCTAGAATTCAGTAATATTTCAACCTCTTCAAAGTGGCTTCCTTCCGTCTTTTCTACAGATATTTCAGGGTTATTGTTCTAATGCACTTTCATCCTTGGTGCCTCGACAATATGAATTTTCAGACTGGTGCAATATTGGAAATATGGTATTACAGTTCTGCACTATTAGCAAGATGTAACGCTAAATTCTATTCTCACAGTTTCTTTTCTGGCCTGTAAAAATCTCTTCTGGTTTCTTGTTACTCTTTCAACTACAAATTTCATCTTCTGGCATTTTTCCTTCATGTCATTTTACTAGGTACCTCCATTAGGTCACGTAAAAAAGCGGCATATCACGATTAAAAATGACTCATAAATCAACGAAAACAAAGTTTTGTTTAAGTTATGTTTATGTTGTTATGAAGAGGAAAGACCAAAGAATTTTTTAAATATTTTTGGAAATTTTTTACTCCTTTCTAGCATGTAGAAAATGTTGCTTAAAAATTATGTTTTTTTTACGACAGCTCGAAAAAAATAAAAAAAGGTTTATTTTATATTGCGCTTTTCCCGAGGAAAACACACGTTAATTAGGAAATTCTTGCAAAAATCAAATAATTGTTGGATTTTAATGAAATTTTCAGGACTTATTCTGAAATGAATGAAATTATTTTTGAATTTTTTTTTCCAGAAAATCTTGTTAAAAAGAGATTTTTTTTTAACATGTTTCCACCCACTTACATATTTTCATGAAATTTCAAGAAATTAAATCTGCGCCTGCGGGATTTTTTTATTAGTTATAAACAGGAATCTTTGTAGAAAGTAAATCACCAGTTTTTTATTGTAAAACATTTACTATTTTATAGGAAATCAGATTTGAATTGTAAAAAAAACAAATGTAAAAATGTATGACATTTAATTAATTAGAAAAGCTTCCACCTGTTTTTGTAGATACGTTATACTAAGGACATTATTTTGTGAAGAAATAAAATTTTTTCGATGAATAATGTATTTTTTGCAATTTTTTTCCACATTTGAAAATTTTTTTCATTAACGTCTTAATACTTCAAAAATCGTTTAAAATTATTTATTTCTTTTGCCCAGGTAATGCAATGATAACGTTAATGAAATGTAAATTTACGAATCGAACTTTGAAAAGCACATGACAGTCGTTTAAACAGAAATATTTTTAAAATAATTTTAAAAATAAATTTTTATTGAAAAACGTTCATAATTTCTATGTATGGAAATGTATACACGACATAATCCTTAAAAAGGTCACGTGATTTGTGTCGTCTGGCACCGCAGTTATTTTTCTGCTCTGTCCAGTTCAGATCCACATCGTTAACGTGTTTGCAAAAATTCTTTTCAAATTTTAAAAGTAAGTTGTAATTATTTTTAATTACTTTTTATTAAATATTTTTCTTTAAAGTATTTTCTTTTATTTTGGATAATATTTCATTGAAATAATTTTTTTCTTATTAATTAATTTAAAATAAATTTAAACAATTGTCTAATTAAGAAAGTATGAAATAAAAAAATAAATAGTACATAATTGCTGAATAAAAATGTTAATATTTAAAAAGTACTAGTTAAAAACGAAAAACAGCGTTCGCCTACTTTTAAAAATTTGTCAATTTTGATCATCCATAGCTGTCTGTCATCGCCTCGTCAAGCGCGAATTCGATGAAAGACATGCAAAAAATTCAGACACATTGTTAAGAAATGTTTGGATACAAATTATTTAAGCTATAAGTAAGTATTGTTTGTTTCATATCAGATTATTTTAACTTTAAATTTTCTAATTTTACTAAAATAACGTGTCAGAAACTTTTTTAAATATTTTTTAAAATCGATAAATTTGTGTTTGTTTACAAATTTCTTAAAATTAAGAAAATGGCGGGATTTAAGAAAATTTAAAATTCCAAAATTAAATTTGACATTCCAATGTATATAGTTTCTATCTGAAATACACCAGAATTGTTTACTTAATGGAAATCATAAATTTAATGATTAAACTTTCAATTAAAGCTAAAATGAAATCTTAAAACATGCTTTTTCATTTTTTTAAATTTATTTTAAAGTTAGGTATCGAAAATTTTGCCGAAAAAAGTGGACGTACCCACATTTTACTATACTTTCTCCTCTTTAATCGCTTCGTATTCTTTTGCATCTCCAGTAAACCCTTGCATTTTAGTGATTTTATCAACTTGCCTGGCGTGGAATTATTCAACAAATCAATTAACTAATATTGTTCTATTCTGTTTAAAATTTGATCTTTATTTACAAGTTCTGTACACACACACACACACACACGCACACACACATATATATATATATATATATATATATATATATATATATATATATATATATATATATATATATTAAAGCCTCAAAAACTAATAGTACATTGTTATTATTTATTACATTGGAATCGTAATCAATTTTTATATTATATTCTTCCTCTGTCCTGGACATTGTGTTCTACCTGGATTCTATCCTCTTGGGAATTAATGTATATATATATATATATATATATATATATATATATATATATATATATATATAAAAAAAATGTAATTTCCTTTGTTTTTTAATCCGGATAAAACAGACAAATTTTACCTATCAAGTTGCAATCATATTTTTAAATAAATAATTAATTATATATATATATATATATATATATATATATATATATATATATATATATATATATATATATATATAGTTTAATTATAATTATAAATAATGGTGATTTTTTTACAATAGTATGAATCTTAGCTTTGCATTCTCAGTGGATACCATGTTGATATTGGGCAGTATTGCATCCTCATAAAGCGAGACCCGCTGTCATTTTATTTCGCTTATTGTTATTTTATTGTATTATTGTTATTTTATTTTTGTTTATTGTTATTTTATTTCTCTTTCGCATGGTTTTATAGCTAATGGCTGCTACATCTGTCGAAAATTATTACTTTTCGGTATTTTGGCGCGTGTTTCGTAACCAACGACATTAGAAATAAACAGCAGAAATATTTATTTTAGATTAGTTACAAGATTTCTAGTGAAGAAAAATTTTCAAAGCCGCACTCGAAAAAAAAAAAACAAACCCTTAAATAAGTCCTTTTTTGAAAGTTTACCAAGTTGCGTAGACCGTTGAATACATTACGCATATTTTGTTCAATTATAAACCCATCATTTATCTTTCACTCGGAAAATAATAAAACA
>CAHIKZ030005293.1:505000-532500 GCA_903632075.3 Acanthosepion pharaonis
GAGGGGAACATAACTGTTGTCTAGACTTGAACAGGTTAAGATTGTAGCTATCGGGGAAACATACTCTGGGAGTCTGTTCCGCACAACAGTGACTCGCGGAAAGATACTTTTCGAATTGAACTTTCTTTCACCAATTTGGTGGGATTGATGTTTGCTACAATCTAAATGTCATGACGTTTCCTATTAGTGAATCTTAGTCATGGCGGAACCAAGCAATGTAATTCGACCGAGCACTTTACATGGAAGTAGCGACAGAGGGGTGAGAGGCTTGCCACATCGCGTCTGTGAGAGGGAGGTCAGGTATTGAAAACAATTCGTCGCTCACAATGTCTCGGAGACGCTTTTGAACTCTATCAAAACTGGAAAGTGTGGACTAGGTAGCCTCCACCCAAATATGACAACAGAAATCAATTTTCGGCCAGATATGCCCTTGTAAATACAGGGGATAGTACTTACTGGAGCGATTCAGAGATCCAACCATTGACCTGCATCTTTAACGATGAATTGTAAGTACGAGTTCCACTTGAGTTTGAGTATCATTTTTCCCAATATTCTCTCAAGGAATGGTATTGTAGCGATCACCATCACCATCACACACACATACATACATACATACATACAGATCATACGGCAAGCATTCATTGTATAATCTCCTCAAAAATAGCTTGTTGATTGGTCAATTCCGACCGATCAAATCCCCTGCACGCGAGGAATAATTTTCCCGCGCACAAGCTTTGGAGCCTGTCACGTGAGACACGACCTTATATAAACAAAACACAAGCCTCTCTCGTGTTCTCTTCATTCATCTTTTTTCCTTGCTGCCAAGATGTAATCTTCAAGAGCTCTCGTCTTAACCGTGCGGTCAGACGTTAGAGAACATTGCCAACAACTCTTACCGACTTCCTCGCAAGTCGCCAGTAGAGTCCAGCTATTTTCGCCTGTCCACACAAATCTACGACTTTACCCACAACATTTCAAACGCACACAGGTTTTTGTAACTCATTATAAATATCTCTCTCAGCCAAGTTCATGAACCAGCACTGAACCAAACTGTCTGACGATCGCTAAAGCGTGAAACCCAGGGTCACAAACTCACATCTATCCAACCAAATATTTTAGCTCTATCTCTGATATTGAGCGCTTTCTAATAAGTACCGCACATATAATATATAAATAATTATACATATATATATATCTATTTATATTTATATACACTTTTCACACACAGACACACACACACACACACACACACACACACATATATATATATATATATATATATATATATATATATATATATATATTTCTAAATGATTATTGATTTACTTTTAATCCGATATTTTTTATTCATTCTAGCTTTTTCACGGGAAAACAAATAGTATCAAGGCCACAAACTTAATAAAAAATAAGGATTTATCGTCAAAATGTTTAGGTTATTACTAAGATGAAAGACCAAAGTATTTTTTTAATTATTTTTGAAATTTTTTAATCATTTCTAACACGTTCGAAATTTTGGTTAAAATCTTCTTTTGTTAACAACATCGCGGTGCCTAAATAATAACTCTGACGTTTTTGCGCATCGTTTTCGTTGAAAACACATTGATTTGGAAATTCTTGTAAAAATCAAATAATAGTGCGATTTTAGTGAAATTTTTAGAACTTATTCATGAATGAATCCAATTAATTTTATTTTTTTTAAATTTTGGTAAAATACATATAATTTCTTTACATATGTTAACCCCCCCACTTACTTAATTTCATGAAAATTTGCACAAAACCTTTCTATTTGCTGAAATTTTTATTTTTGTTAAGCGTAAGACTCCTTGGAGATTGTAAATCACCTACTTTGTTTTTCAAATTTGAACTATTCTAACTGAAAATCTGCTCTAAATTGAAAAATAATGAATCCAGTAAAACTATGCCATTTTTTAATTAGAAAAGCTTTTAACTGTTTTTGTAAATAAGTTATATTAAGGACATTATTGTCTGAAGAAATTAATTTTTTCTGATGAATAATGAATCTTTACAAGAATTTTTTCCTTTTTTGTTTAATTTTAATTATAATGATTTATAATATTTCAAAATCGTGTAAAAGTCTGTAGTGGGCTCTTTTCTGGATATGATATGGTAATTAAGTGGAAACAAAATTTTCAAATCCAAAATTGAAAAGATTAATCAACTTAGTTGAGCAATTCTGTTTTTACAATAATTTTTTGTATTTTTTTTTTACTTAATACGTTCCTTATTTTCATGTAAGGTAGACTGAAATTGCCATTAATATGATCTAAAAAAAATTTTAAAAGCTTAAACAAAGTTTTAGCTCTTTCATTTACTATTTGACTAAATATTGTTATTTTACTTATTTACATTAGTGTGGGTCATACTTCAATTCAATAATCATGTTATTTTATTTGTTATTAATTGAAGAAAATTTTATAGTATTTTAATTTTTTTTATTTTTGCATCTTTGAAAGGTAAATAAAAGTCAATAAAATATTAAATAATTGAGGAAAATATGTTCATTTATAAAACTTATTCGGTAGTTAAAAACAAAAAAAAAATGTGTTCACTTAGATTTCTGGGAATTGGGTCATCCATAATAGCTGTCATCGCTTCGTCGATTAGCAGTCCACTAAACGTTGGATCAGATGAACAGGACCAATCGTTAATAATTGGTTGTATATTATTTTTTTATGCTATAAGAAAGTAATATTTATTTCAAATCAGATTAATTTAACTTGAAATTTTCTCATTTTACTAAAATAACGTGTCAGAAATATATATTTATTTTTGGAAAAAATTTGAAACATTTTTGTTTACAAATTTCTTAAAATTAAGAAAATGGTCGCTTTTAAGAAAATTTTAAGAAATGAAAATTAAATTTGGCATTCCAATCTATATAATTTCTATCTGAAATACACCAGAATATTTTACTTAATGGAAATAATAAATTTAATTATCAAACTTTCAATTAAAGCTAAAATGCAAACTTCAAGAAAGATTTTTTTTAAAATTTAATTTTAAACCTTAGGTATCGAAAATTTATGCCAAAAAATGGAGGTGCCTAATTAATTCTAACCTTTTAGTGGTTAAAACTATTCAAAATAGTTGCCCAATTTTTATTTTACTTAAAAGAGTGTGTAATACATCGAGTACGCAAGCCGATAGACGTAATACACACCATGTATTCAAAGCAAAAATAAAAATGGAACATTTGTCTAAATATATATATTCTCTATAATAGCGTCCATGTATGTGTGCGTGTGTGAGAACATTTTTCTTTAACATTGCGTGTAGGTTATCAATTTTTTTTTATTCACGAGAAAACGGACAAGACATTTTTATCAATAATAACCAAAGTCAATAATAACTAAAGAAAAAAAAAGAATTTTGACTTCTGAGCAATAAACATTGCTTTTGGTAATATTTAAATTGATAACAAATTGACAAATTAAGTCTTGAATAACATTGTCACGCTTATTATTCCTCGTATCACAACAAGTAAATATTTGTACGCATTCGCCTATGTATTTTTGTATAAGTTCATCGTCTGCGGGCACGAACAAACATGTCTATATTAATAGAGGAAGAAACGTAATTATATATTCGTACACACGCCAAGGCTTGGATGAACACATATTCATATATGCAAAGTGAAACAAAATAATTGAATTTGAAACCAACTCGGAGCCAATTAGGGAGACATCTCATATAACACTTTCCTGGTTGGTATATATATATATATATATATATATATAACCATACTGTTATCATAAGAGGTCTTTACGGACGGGTAAATATACTTTATAAGAGTCTCTTTCAAAAACAAAATTTGAACACTCTCCGCTTTATTTTATGGATAGGAATAATGAATTAAACTGGTACAATTCTTCTGTTATATATTGAAAGGAAACAGAAGCCAATAAATCTTGTTAGAAAATGTCTATTCAAATCTATTGGAACGTAAATCATTGAAATCCTTATTTGAGCCCACGACATAGCTATAATGAATAAACCGAATATCGATATTTTTCTATTTTTTTTTCCTTAACTGTGCTTTATCCGATTCAAGGGTGGATTGAAATATCCATATATGTCCATGAATTACTTGAATGGTATGAACGCGTACCAATTATTTTTCTCTCTCTCTCTCTCTCTCTATATATATATATATATATATATATATATTTTCACGTCTGCACGTTTCAGCTCACGATGACGGATCGCCAAATGATTTAGAATAAACGTTTTTTTTTTTTAAATCGTATAATAAAAATGATAATTTCTTTGATTATTTAACATATATATTTGTTCGGTTTATTAAATTAAAATAAAAAAAAAATAATATATTTGCCGATTTTGATTTATTACCATCAAAACGAGTGATTTCTTAAGACTTTTTTCACCATTTCGATAAAAGAATCTGCCCCGTGAGCCTTTTGCCGTCTGTCTCTTTATATCTTTTATTGAGAGAATTCATTAAAGACGAGAAAGAAGCACCTGTCCATATATACGTACGGATCTTGGAATAATGATGGGTTGAATGTACGGCCGGCCGTCACAAGTTGTAATTAATCAAACCACTTACAGATGGGGCTTTAATAATTGATACCGAGATGACAGCTATCACCTTGGCCCTCGAAAACGTAGATTCAGGTAAGCATGAGGAATGTATTCCATACGCTGGCTCTGTGTCGTTGATCACGGCACTCAGGAGCAGTTTGTTATATAGGAATAAATTGTCGCCGCAGAAACTTCAATTTGAACGTAAATCGCTAGTGTGCAAACACAGGCGATCCCATTATTAAATAGAACATGAGAATATAGAAGAAACACATATATGTAGGAAGTAGCTGACGACTAACGGTCGTTATTTCTAGTCTATCCTCTATAATATACAGATTGTATTTCTATGCTATCCTTTATTACTTTTAGGATCGCTACTTCTCCATCACTATACGGACCACTATTCTCTATTCTCTTCTTTACACTGTTCTCTGTTCTTATCAATACGGTGATTACTATTGGAGCGAATATTATCGAGCAAGTACTATTAGTGTGAGTGATGTTTGAAGGTGTCTAACACCGGTATTGTTCAACGGCGAACTATAGTTGTATCTGCGATTACAGTCTCTGCATTTACGAAAGTGACAACAAGTATTCGGTGATATCACTAGTGTGGCAACGAGTGTTCGTTGACATCACAAAACAAGGTGTTATCAAATCCACACATCATTGGACTGCACATAGGGATCAATGACTTAAATGGGGAAGTTGTCTTCTGCTGGGTACCCGGATATATTGGTGTCTTAGCGAGTGATGGAGCGGATTCCGGAGCTGAGTGTGTGGTGGTGGAGCTTCTTTTGCTCTGGAAGACGTATCGGACCTCTTGGTGTCAAGCTGCTATATATCGATGTGAAACCAACAATCAATAAATATGTTACGGATGAGTGGTAGAATCTATGGAACTCTTGCCCAAACAAAAAATTTACGAAATTAAACGAAACATAAGAGCATGTCAAGATTAAACAGCAAATTAGAAGAGAAGTGATTATGTCTTCATAATGTCCCATAATACACACGTGTTTCGTAAAAGAGGAACGATCTGCCGATAAGTGTGGCATGCCAACAGCCATTTACCATAAAGCACATACTGCCAAACTACAGCAATATTAATTCAATCAGCTTAAAATACTAAAAGACTACAAACTTAAAAGAACTTTTTAAAAGTACTGATTCATTTTAAGTTCCGAAGAGAAATTAAACTGATTTAAAAAAAGTAATTTATATATATTAAAAAAACTATATATATTTTAAAAAAAGAAATTTTATATATATATATATATATATATATATATATATATATATATATATATTGCGTCATTTAATGCCGAAATTTAAAGTCTTTTTTTTCTAAATAATTTTTCTATTTAAGCAGTCCTAAAAAATGAAATATATTTATATATATATATATATATATATATATATATATATATATATATATATATATATATGATATGATAAATAACTGCAGTCTTAATGTTTAAAAAAGTGTATTTTAAACAGTAAAAACTGTTATTCATAGGCATATTTAGACAATGGACTATATATATATATATATATATATATATATATATATATATATAGTCCATTGTCTACTCCAGAGCAGGAGAATTTGTATACATTATATAGTTTCAGGGAATCGCTACTTTAAAGAACTCTGTTTTAACACCGCCACAAAGACCGCAATAATAGTTTTTTTTCTTTCTCATTCTACAAAAATTGTTTTCATTCTAAATTGTTTTAAAGTACAAACATATCATCGTTCATCAAAATTAGTTTTTTAAAATATTCATTTACTTACATCGAATATATACGTCGAATCGAATTTTGTTATACTATTATAAACAATCAAGTGTAAATGATTTTCAACGCGTGATGTAGATATCTTCAATATGTTGGATAACGTCGTGTCATTTAATATTGCTTATGCACAAATATAAACTTCATTTGATGGCTACCAACCTCAGTTTGATAATAACACCGTGAATTATTATTATTCAGCGAGAAATCTTTGACGCAAAAACTTCCAAATCTATTTTGACACATTCGATCACACTCAGAATATTATCCATAAACTTCACATATATTTAGTCGCGATTTTCAATATATTTCCAATCAAGAACATCATATTGTTTAAATTCATTACCTATAATATCAAAATGAATATAATCAATTAAAAATAGCAACCATTTTTATAATTGATGATAATATCTCAATAATTTTTTTTCATCAAATTTATTTTAATATAAATATTTTAATCCAATCTGATAACAAAATAATGACTTTATATGAATAGATTAGTTTAACTGAATTCTACATTCATCTGTAGATACGTGTTTTAAGTTTTATTTTTGAACTGTCTGATTAGCTAGAAAGGAATTTACTAGACATAAAAAATAAATTTATCAGGGCCATTTCATTTGTGTGGGAGAAGGAAATACAATCAATCAATAAAATCATAATAAAGAATAAAGAAAAAGAAAAAAAAAAGAAATAAAATTCCCATGAGGCTATTAATAAAGGAATGGAGGAAGGGTATTGGCCATCTGCGTAATTTTATGACCCCTCTTCTAAAACGAGAAAACTGATAGCCCGTTGTTTTTTACAGCGCATAGTGTTTGGAAATGTTTTGCATAACTTCTACTTATGACGTAAGTGTGACTTTTAATTTGGCTGTTCAAAGTTAGCGGAAAACTGATAGAAGTTCGAACCATATGAAAAGGACAGCTTGATCCATTTCCCATTTTCTAACGCATAGCTTTCGGACGGACGTGTTGTGCAAAATCTACATCAACTAAGTACAACCTTTATGTTGCTCGTTCCAACACAACGCAATATTGACATAAGCTCGGCCATTGTAAACATACTTATCCTTCTGCAAATGAAAAAGAAAACATACATACTCAAGAAATATTGCGAACTTTGTTTCCTTACAGTTTATACAAAAAATAATATGAAAGTCTTTATTAGAAACCTAATTTTTTGTTACTTATTCTTTATTTTTTACACGTGAACAGGTACATATGTACAATACAATAACAGATAACATTAAATCCCAGTTATGTGTATATTTGTTAATTAATAATTTAAAATAAATCACTATTATACGGAAATGAATTTCCACTGTGAGGGGAAACCTGTTTTATCTGGGAAAGAGATGAGAATATTCAAAATAATTACTGAAATTCAATCGTCTGGATACAGACAAAAATGAATCAAAAAAATGAAGAGATATGTGACAAGAGTGAGTGATGCTGAGAAGACTACAATTTCTACTAGGATATAAATTAATGGGGAACAAAATCCTAACATCAAAAGATAAACAGATGCCACCGTGTTGATGAAAGACAGATAGAAAACTGGCTATGTAGTAAAGCAAAGAAATAACTGGAAGACACTATGTATACTCATTAAAAATAGGGACAAACCAATATACGAGTGATGAATTAGGAGCATCAGATTCAAGACTGTACAGAAATTTAAATATCTTGAAATTATTCACTATTTACATTATTCGGCCTATTGTCGTCATCTTTGTCGCCATATTTGTTACAACGTTTCGACCGTTGTACGCACCGGCCTTCTTCATGTGGTTGGACAACGGCCGAAACGTTGTAATAAATATGGCAACAAAGATGACGACAATAGACCGAATAATGTAAATAGTGTACATAATACCTCATCTCAAAAATATAAACTGATACATGAAATTGTTATAAAAGACGTTAGTTAAGTAGACACAATGAGTAAAATGACGTCATCTGAAAAGGCAAAAATGTCTTTTCAGTGCTAAAGAATGTATTAAAAATCAGGATTAAATTATTAAGAGACACGTAAATTTCGTTAGAATCAAAGGAAACGGTTCCGAATTTGTATGTATTATCTGTCCTCCTACATGGCAGTGATGCAGTTTCTTGATAGAGGAATAGAAGTTCTGTGGCAACAGAGATTCGCTTCTACAAAAGGATGATGAGAATAGCAAGGACGGAACATATAAGCAAGAAGTAAACTTTAAGGAAATGTGAACAAAAAATAAACTTTACTTATAATCAGAAAGCGACAGTTAACATTTCCGTGGCACACACCGAGGAAAGAGTGTTAGTAAATTTGACATTCAAAGTTCATGATAAAGTCAAAAGGGACAGAGGGAAACAGTCTAACTAATTTAACGAACTTGTATAAAGAGATGGCAATATAGTAACTAGAAAGGATAGACATTGCCTTTAGATATTTTAGACAGAATGTTGTGGTGAATAGTGATCGCCCACAAGTAAGAAGAATTTTCGCTATTTCATGTGGAGAAATTCGTTAAAAATATTAGATCTTATCTCAACAAAAATATATGCTTCATACTAATTTCATAAGTTAATCGATAGATGAATTTATCTGAAGCAAAGCTTGCAAAGAAACCAAATCAAATATAGTTGCAATTATATTTAATTTCCATTCCATTTAATGTGTCATGCGTATATAATCTGAAGTAACTTTAATTGGCTATTGGATGTGAAGGCCGGCTAACTGTTCTAAGAGTGGACGATGTAATCTTTGAGCCAAGTTCTAATTTCTGGCAAAATTCTTTTACTTGATGTTCATCTCTTACAAATCCTTGAGACAAACCTCCTAGAGTGTTACCGGTTAAGAGGCGCAGTTTATGCGGATATGTAGGGAAGATGACGGTTAACCCTATACTTGAACAGGTTATGATTGCAGTCATCGGGGATACATCCTCTTAGGAGTCGGTTCAACAGAGCAGCGATTTGTGGGAAGAGATGCCCGAGTGAAACCTACATCTCAGCGATGGAATACGAAGAGAATGAGTGCGATTCGCTACAATGGGCCTGGCATGGCTGTAATGTTTAGAAGTGGTGCCACTAAGGAATGTAGTTCGTCTGGGCACTTTCCATAGCGACAAAAAATAACGAGTCTTCCGGTGTTTCGTCAGAGAGAAAGGTGTGGTAGAAAGGAAAATAATGCGTCAGCCACAAGGATGTGGAGTACGGTTTTAGACGCTATCGAAATTGGAAAGGCAAATTTGGGTTCATCACAATTGTGGAAGAGAGGAATCCATACGGTTTAGTTTCATAGCTCTATAAGTCTTAGGCGTCATCCAATCTTTTAGAAAGTCAACAATGATTTTAAAAACTGTGTAGAAAGCAACAGGTAATTATTCGACAATTAAGCCAGAATAAATGAAGTAAATTATTTTTTTAGCTATGTGGCTAGCACAGCAAGTCTTACTGGCCCGAGTTCAAAATCCTAGATAATATGTTTCAGATTGGTTTGGTTTATATTGTTTTATGGCATATCCACTTCATTGTTTCATTTAAGGATGATAGATTCATATGAATAGAATATCTGTTCTTTGTAAAAAAATCAGTTTGTATGAGATCTTGTTTCATTGAAGTGTTTTTGTAAAGAGGTTTTGTGCTGAATCATTTTATATAAATGTATCTTTTGTCATATTTATTTCTTTTTCAATAATGTATTGTTAGTATTTTTTCAAAGATTTATTGCTAGTAATTTTTCAGGGATGTATTGGCAATTTTTACTATAAAAAGCCATTTTTATACTTTTACAGTGGTTTGACCACAGTTTTGTGTTTAAGTATTTGTCTGCGACCCTAACATGTGCTACCACTTCTGATCAGGGAGGGCCTTTGAACAACAGCAATCAAGATGTGGTTCCACACTCCTTAAAACCTCCTGATCAGAGGCCTTGCTGCCGGTTCTAGTTTATCGTCATACCCAGGACTTTGCTTAGATTTGCACAATTTCCATTGGTGATGTTAGTAATCCATCCGTAGTGATTAAATAGGACTAAAGACGACTGTCTAGCCAGCTTGTGTGACAGCCAGTCTAAAAGAAGAAATTCAATAGTTTAGAAAGCAACGGGATACAGTTATTTTACATAAGAATTTATAGCATTTTATACATAAAAAAGAAATAAAAATAGTACTGATCCCAGATATCCTGAATGGGCTTTGTATAAACTGTGGCCTCACACTCCATTTATGAGTATTGTCTAAACCCAAAAAGACAACTCAAATGCATTACGCAGAAGAAAATAATTCTGTTAGAAGTGTTGTTCAAGACGTAGGTGATCAGGGTTCTCGACAGCTTCCTCTTCGCACAATATTAATTCTATCTGAAATGTATAAACTTAAAAAAACGAAATTCAAAATCGTTAAGCTAATCTATAACTAACGAGGCGCTAAAATAATCTGTAAATATATGACTCTGTCCATTTGATAAGATAATAAAAACAATTATTTCTGTTAGATATTTTAAATATATTTTTACATACATTCCTTTAAGTGGCTACGGTAAATTACATTCAATAAAACTCTTCACATGGGTATACTGTCAAGGAATCTAATTAAATGTCGACTAAGATTCTTTATCTTATTGCTGGACATTTGAATCAACTAACCCACGAACTATGACGCAAAAAGCTTCCATAATGTTCTAAATTGCTTAGAGTGTCCCATAAATGTTTTTGCTCACGAGCTGTTTCCTAGAATATAATTACGCTCCGGTTGCGTGCCTCAAAAGGTACATTTAGAATTGAAGTTCGAAGAATTATAAATTACAGAATTATGTCCTCGCTGAAATCTTGAAATAATCTAGAGCAAGCAGTCTAGTTTTCTACCACTTTAATCAATCTACTTTATTTACATTATTCGGAATATTGTCCTCATCTTTGTCGTAATATTTATTACAACGTTTCGGCCATTTTACGCTCCGGCCTCATTCAGGTGGTTGAAATGTCAAACTGAACCATTTATTTCGCTCACTGGAGTAGACTGTTCTAGTTCCAGGTGCCATATTTAATGTATGTCAGTTATGAGATATCTCCTGTTAATTTCCCTCTGAAATTTCTACACTGCCTTTACTGGGTATTGAACGCAAACACTTTGGGTCCTGTCACTGGATCTAACTAACGCCTTTATCCACTGTGCCATGTGTCATTGAGGCCAAAACTTTCTGATAAATATGGCGATAAAGATGAGGACAATAGTCCGAATGATGTAAATAATGTATATAATACCTCACCTCAGAAATATAGTGATACTGTAATCAATCTATAGAATGTTAAACAAAGAGGTAATAACTGGTGATGAAAATACATATGTCAACCATTTTGCTTAATTCCCCGATACACGATTCAGCCGATGCTTACAAAGGTGTATTATCTAGGTAGTCAATGACCAGTTCACATCTGCAATATCTTCCCTGTCTACTAAAGGAAACGACATTTCTTATAGCTGTAGAATGCCAAAATGTTGGTCCCTACTCAGACGAACAAGTTTAGCTCCCGTATACGAGCGAATAAATACTTATATAAGCTGGTCAAATACTGTTTTTGATTGGTCAATTTGTTTATATGAAATTCTCCAATGCTTTAGCCTTTATTTAATTTATACAATCGATAAGAGTAATTTACGTGAGGATTGTGATTCTTGACAAAGGCAAAGCAAATAGGTTATGACCTTATAAAAATATTTATTCTTTGAAGAAATGCAAATTAAAAAAGGGCAGAATGCAAACATGTCTATCCTTGATTCTTACTAAGATTATTTTCTGACGATTCTCCATTTATATATATATATATATATATATATATATATATATATATATATATATATTTTATTGGTGATTCGCTAGACAAAGTACACGAGGCTGTAAGAATTAGCTTCTCCATGAACTAAAGACTTCTTTTGTTCGTTTGCTCGAAGCCATTTTTAATTATTTATTTGAGAAAGCGAACAAGTATTTATTTACCACATGATAGACATGCGAAAAAGATTACCTGTTGCCAAAGTTAATATTGATGAGCCAGAGATTTTGTTGGCAATAATACACTTTCTTCTCTCAACGTAATTTAGGTGAGAGATTTTTTTGGGGCGGGGGGAATTTGCAGAAAGGAATTTCAGAAATGTCTGTATAATCATGTAGGGCAAGCGTCTTTATTCTGTATATATGCATCACTCAAATTATGTTTTAAATGTAGCGACATATGCTACATTTTATTTTTAGAAAGATACTGGTAAGTACGGCGTTAGCAGTAAACAGGACGCATACACACAGGCACACAGCTACACACAGTCTAACACACAAATGCACACACACACACACATATATATATATATATAGACGTAAGTTTTCTCATGTGCGCAGGCTGGTAGGCGTAATAGACATGTTAAAGATTAATAAAACGATGAAAAATGTCGGATTAAATCTAAATCCATATATATATATATATATATATATATATATATATATATATATATATATATATATATATATATATATATATATAATATTAAAACCGTTTCTCCTCCGAGCAATGATTTTATTGAACATAGTTAACTTTGACGTGGAAATAAACTAATTATTTACAAAAATAATCTTTACATGAAACAAATCATTTAAATTGCGCCTACCAAATAAATAATAATAAAAATGACAATATTAGGAAAAGAGATAGCCGGCAGCCAGAATAAATAAGGGAGATTATTTTTGGTGGAAAGTTGTTTCTTTACCTCTGATGCTTGGATCAGCCATTAATATATTGCCAGTGGCATGGCACGTGAGTTGACTATCGCTCCAGTAATTCTGGAAGCTGAACGAAAAAACACATTTCAAGTCGGGCGAAATATCACATCATACAGAATTTTGATTTCGGAATGACAGAGGGCGGATTGGGTTGTGGGTCACTGGCCAAGGACTAGGCACAATTTTAACCATCAGCTGCTTCCATTTCAGGGATTAGTGCAGCGTATATGGAAGGACTTAGAAAAACACGATCCAATCTACTTGTATATATAATATCATCTCATTCAGGTATTTAGACAAACAGAGGCACACATACACACATACATACACTCACACACACACACTCACACACACGCACACACACATATATACATATATGTGTGTGTGTGTGTGTGTGTTGTGTGTTACTTTATGTGTGTTTGTGTGTGTTTTAATAATGTGTGTGTGTACATGAAACTATATGCATTTGTTCATGTGTATTAAATG
Organism: Acanthosepion pharaonis; assembly: GCA_903632075.3. Classification (NCBI taxonomy): domain Eukaryota; kingdom Metazoa; phylum Mollusca; class Cephalopoda; order Sepiida; family Sepiidae; genus Acanthosepion; species Acanthosepion pharaonis. The sequence continues at coordinate 518,605 of CAHIKZ030005293.1, forward strand.
CATTTAGATGTTTATGTATGTGAGAATATATACATATATATATATATATATATATATATATATATATGTATATGCTAATGTGTCAAAAAGTCATGATTTGCAGTACTTAGATCGAAAGTTTGTAGTAGAATGAAATAATGATATCTGAAACAATGAAACAACTGCTAAATATATATATATATATAGATAGATAGATAGATAGATAGATACATACATACATATATATATATATATATATACATATATATATATATATATATATATATATATATATATACATATATATAGATATACATACATACATAATATATACGCATACTTACATATATATATATATATACACACACACACACACACACACACACACATATATATATATATATATATATATATATATATATATATATATATCATATAGTCGGAATTGAGATACCATTTTCTTGTAACATTTAATTTACAGTAATTTTCAAATAGTCAATGAACGCTCATCCACTGACTGTTTCAAAAATCATGCAAATTTAATTTTCTAAGGTGAAAATGATAATTTTTATAATGATATCTTAATTTCTTTTGCATGAAATATATTGATCTGTTTATTCAAAAAAAATGAAGTCTATGTTTGAATCAGTTTTAATATTTAATTCATATTTTGTGTCAATAGGATTCATTCGAATTATATATCAACGGATTACTACCTACACACACGCACACACGCACACACGAATATATATATATATATATATATATATATATATATAAACAAGAAGAAAAGTACAAAAAATCTTTCAATATTTAATTTTTGGGGGATCGATTTCTATTGTACAACATTTAAAATTCACAACACATGAAGATACTTGCTAACAGCACCAATATATTGCACCACGAGGCACTCTATATGAAAATCAAACACTCAACACTAAACAAAATTTATTATGAGTGTAGCATCAACGTAATGAAGTTCATAAGACAAACATTTAACGACATTTAGCATTTCTACTAATTTCAGATCAGCTCCCTTATACTGAAAAATATTGTTTTGCAAAAAAGTCCATAATTACACCGCAAAACACAATTTTTTAAATGACCATAACAGAGCGCATTCATGCGTGTTCTTTAAAAATCACTATCACAAGGGAATGCAGGATTTTCGCAGTTACAATAAGTTCGTCTTTGTAATTTACCCATGAAGATGATCTCAAAAAAGATCGAAAGATACTTCGGTCAAAAAATGACTACGACGACTTCTTTGATGAAACATCATGAAACTGATTAGAGAACTGGAAAGTATCAGCATAAAAATAAACACACGTATTATTTAATGAAAAATGTTTGAATGAATGAATATATATATATATATATATATATATATATATATATATATATATAATGTGTGTGTGACCATGTATGTGTGTAATCTGTGTTAAAATATAGTTTTAAGTAATGATATCGTTAAAATTGCTCAATATCAGAGAACGTGTGTTAATATAAAATAAACTGCCTCCATTCGGTATTCACCATAGTAGTTTTGTTACACACACACACACACACACACACACACACACATATATATATATATATATATATATATATATATATATATATATATGTATAACTTAATTTAATTTAATTAAAAAAAAACTGACAGCTTTAAGGGTCCATCCTTATTTCTTATTTCCCCATGGAGTTTTTTCCCCTGGCTCATCAGACTTCACTTCCAAGAATGGAAAAATTTAAATTTACATATATGTTTTACACTTTTGAGTGTAGTATTAAGTTGATGTAAGCTGATATAGAGAGAGGTGAAAGATAGTGTGACAGATATGGTCGAAATTAGAGAGGGAAGCGAGAGTTAAGAATCCATTTAAATTTATTTTTATTACAATACTTAATAGTGAAGAAGGCGGTAAGCATCTGACATTGACCTATTTAATAGGTCAACTCACCGGAAACGATATATAGAGAAAAAAAAGAGAGAAGTAATGATGTAAGAAATAAGAGACGGATTTACGTATTTGAAGGAAAGAAAGAGGAATATAAATTTGGACAGGGACATTAAGAGAATGAAAGTATGTGGGCATATAACGGCCAATCTGGAAAAACACAGATTTATATATTTTTTTTTATATATATATATATATTTTAGGTTAACGTTAGATAGAAATTTAAGTGTTTAAGTTCTCCACAAAATAAACTATGAATGTAATATAATCTGAATATTTATCAATAAACTAAAAATAAAAAAAATAAAAAATTACTAATATTATGTTTAATATTGTGATTAACAGTTAAGGATTAATATTTCTTAATTAAAGTTATCTTTCTCTGCCATGATTCTAAGCACTACTTGAAGGATTCTTATCAGCTCCGTCATTATGGAATCCACGCCTTGAAAACGGGTCAAATTGATGATCCCCTTGTACTTGGGGGGAAAAAAAGAAATTTTCGCAGAGCAAGATCATTTGAAAATAATGAAAATCAAATATATTTATAACATGCTTTCGAAAATATGGCACATATATCCGAAGGTGTATTGTAGTTGTAAAATATTTATTGCCAAAAACTAAATAAGTTATTAAGAAACAGTGGAATTTCATTAGAAATTATCAATAGGGTGTGGAAATGCAAGATAATAACAATCTTCTTATATGGCAGTGAAAACTCTGCAATATTCTCAAAGACGAGAATCGGATCAGTGATGATGTTGAGGATTCCATGGAATACATAAGTGAACGGCAGACAGGGAATGGGAGAAGTAGTACGAGATAAATATTACTTTAAGCGTCAAATGATGCGGAGTTATTGAACCCTATGGACGCTAGTGAATTTATACGGATACATAAAAGAAGAAGCATTTGAAAAATAAAACAATTATATTATTATCAGTTATTCGTCAGTTATTGTATATTTATTAAACTGTTTCCGTAAGGGAAATTGATTAAATAAATATCATTGAACACATTCAAAAAGACAAAAAAATTCAGAAAATATTCTCGAATTCAAATAAGTGTACTGACTCCACTATCACCAAACGGACTCAGAAGTTTCAACGATGAGGAGGGACAGTTATTCCTTCAGGGGTGCCCTGTGCCTTAAGCATACTTCAGACCTCAAGTGTAAATTGTAAATACGATTTATCACTAAAAATGCTTGGGAATATAGTCGGTTTCTTGTATCATTCTAATAAGAAACTGGCCCTTCCTGCTGGCCGATATATTTGCAAGAGCCCGATCGCATAGCTTTAAGGTAAGGTCTGCTATATTTATGAGTAAAAATATTGAAGTGTACATTAAGGAAACTATATATATATATATATATATATATATATATATATATATACACGCACACACATATATATGTATATATATAATTATTTATTATCATCGCAACATTGAAACTGAAACTTCAATTCAAATTCAATCATAAAAATTAAACTTAAAATACAAAATTCTGTTCCATTGTCAAGCGATGCTAAGAATAACTTTTTTGAAATTCTTATTCTTAGCATCGCTTGATAATGGAACGTAACTTTGTATTTTAAGTTTAATTATTATGATTGAAACTGGATTGAAGTTTCATTTTTGAAACATGGGAATTTCGGTGTTACGATGATAAAAAAAGCAACATAATATTATGCGTATTGATGTATCGAGCACTGTGTTTTCAGAAATAAAATAAATACTAAGAATATTGATTTATAAATCTCATTGTTCATTCCTATTATTCTAATATATATATATATATATATATATATATATATATGTGTGTGTGTGTGTGTGTGTGTGTGTGTGTGTGTGTGTGTGTGTATAATGATAAGATCGGACCGCTAATCAATTAAATTGCTTGAATTCTTGTAGCAATCAACATCCAAATATCTACATTTATGTTATTAAAGTCTAATGAAAAAAATAGAATACTTGAAAAGGACATTCATCGAGGTTTATCAAAAAAATTATTTAAAAGAATGTTCCAGTGATTCGACTGCCTTATCCATCATTTGTAAAAGGAAAGCAATTCATAGAATATCAACGCTTGCAAGATGGTTATCCAAGGAAGATTACAAGACAAGTATTGACTACACCAGACTGAATTTCTCAGTCAACCCGTCATATTTGAATAAAGCGGAAACAAGTGGTAAACATTTCATCGATTCTTTGAAAATAAATTCCACTACAGGGATAGATAGCCTGATGAAGTACATTCGTGTAAAAACTCATAAAAAGGCTCGCTTATCATTTCGTAAATGTTTTGTTTGAGCCACATTTTTTGAAGAACTATACATGCTCAACCAAATCCAAAATTGAAAGTTTAAGACATAACCAGTAATTTTATGTTTGCAGAATAAAAGCAAAACGTCGGATAGAAACAAATAGAAATCCCATACTGTTAACGAAGCATTCCCTTCACACATCTTTTATTTTTGGTTCCATGAGCGCGACAAGTACCGGAAATTCACCAGGATTGAATGCGAAAATAGGGCCCCTAAAAGAATAGTTTATTCTTTCGAAAAATATTTTACCCTTCACTATCCAATTTAGACTTGGTGAGAGATTCCTCTGCCAAGTAGACAATGACCAAAAACATTCTTCGGAAACCATCACAGAAATGATTATGAAGAGTAAGTTTAGCGTAATTCTCAATCTCCTGACCTAAATAAAATGGAAAATCTGTAGTAAGAAATGTAAATTGTTTTTCTTAAATAGAAGCGATTCAAACTTGACGTTCTGTAACGTTTTCTTTATAGAGGAAAGAACGAACATATTACAGGCGAGAAACTAAAGTAATCATGAACGCCAACAATAAGCGTCGATTAGTAGTGAATCTGGGCCAAAGGAGGCGAAACTAAATATTGCTTCAGGGAGACGAATATTTATGCAGAAGTAGTTTTATAAAATATTGGTAATGATTGAAAGAATATTTGTTTTCTTTTATTTATTATAAATGCAGTCATTGCTAACGCCAATTGAGAAGTAAAAAATCCAAATTATGAAATATTTTTGAAGAAATTGATGAAAACACTGACAGTAACACAGGAATGAGAGGAAAGTTCGATAATATCAGATATTGTTTGTAAAATCACTATTGTTGTGCCGATAAATTTTAAGCTAATATTCCTCAAGATATATATAATATATATATATATAGAGAGAGAGAGAGAGAGAGCTATGTATGTATGTATATATATATATATATATATATATATATAGAGAGAGAGAGAGAGAGAAAGGAGAGAGCTATGTATGTATGCATGTTTATATATATATATATATATATATATATATATATATATATATATATATATATATATTATTCGGACTATTGTCCCCATGTTTCGGCCGTTGTACGCTCCGGCCTAATTCAGGTGGTTGGAATGTCGAAATGAACCCTTTATTTCGCTGACTGGTGAAGACTACTCTAGTTCCACGTACCATGTTTAATGGATGTTTGTTATCTCCTGTTAATTTCCCTCTGAGAGTTCTCCAATGCCTTAACAGGGTATCGAACTCACACTCTTTGGGTCCTGTCACTGGATCTAACCAAAGCCTTTATCCACTGTGCCATGAAAACATCTGTGTATGAATTTCTGGGTATTATAAAACTAATGTCTTTAGCAACCATTTTAACCGGTGCTCATGTTACAATTTTTTGCTGTTATCAAAAGATGTTTTTACCAGAGATCATATTGCAACTTTTGTTGTTATTATCGCTTTTCTCTGGCACTCCTTATAAATACACTCTCATATTTTATCCATTTCTATGCTTGGTCGTATGAATACGATAGTCTGAATAATGTAAATAATGTACATAATACCTCATCTCAGAAATATAGACAGATATACATACATACATACATATATATATATATATATATATATATATATATATATATATATATATACATTCAGATAAATTAGGTGTTTCCAATAGTTTTATATGTGTTTCCTAAAAAATCGCACCCACAAGTCAAATTTCATAGAAAACTGTCTAAAATTATTTTAAAACTTCAGAAATTGAAAAAAAAGCAACTGACGCGAGCCTTTTTATCTTTCACATATGTAAATAACAGCTTGTTCGAAAAACTCTGTAAAATCTCCGGATATAATTCTCACTGTATCGTTAATTTAAAAATGGATAGCCTTCTAAATCGATAAAAAATCGATAGTTTCTCGATTCTGACAGATGTCATGGTTTCCGGAAGTTCGAATTATCTACAAAAATATATTTTTTTTTTTAAGCTTTTCACCACAAGCAAGGCGGGAAGCCACTAGGACGCAAGGGGTTACAGAAAATTTTAAACAAGATCAGATAGGAGTGATAGAAGAAAGGATGGGAAGAAGGATAGTGGATAGATCAAGGCAACTGAAGATGTCGATTGACATTACATTTGAATAGCTGGAGATTACAGCTTCCAGGGAAACTGGAATAGGGAAGGGAGTTCCACAGGCAAGAGGTGCGAGACGTGAAGCTATTGGAGTAGAAGAGACGGCTATATTTAGGAGTTTCGACAGTGTAAGGGTGAGAGCAGGATGCCAGCCTCGTCGGGCGCTTGAACTCATGAAGTCTGGGAACCAGCGAATGCAGCTCTTCGGAGCAATTACCATGAAAGTATTTGTAAAACAGAGAGAGGCGACGGCGCGTCTGTGAGAAAGTGACTGTAGACGACATGCCAGGGTCAATTATATTGCATATCCGCCTCTGGAGCCTATCAAGAACCCCGAGGCAAACAGAAGGGGGCTCCAGACCATATATGGCAGCAATACTCCATGCAAGGGCGAATTGTTGATTTGTAGATCTGGAGGATCGATTCAGAGGAGAAAAATTTCCTGGCGCGGCAGAGGGAGCCAACTATCCTTGCGGTGGACGAAGCATTGACTCAATGTATTTGTTCCATCTCGGGTCAGCCGTCAACGTGAGACCGAGCAGCCGCAGAGAGGTGCTCTCGAGCAGTTGAGTGTCAGACATTCTAATGGAGGGCAAGGAAGTATCTCTGTGGTGATTAATAGAAAGCAGTTTTGTTTTAAAAAAAAAAAATTACAAATTTCCACCTGTCCCAGTCCGTGTAAGGAATGAATTTTATTTCTGCTGATAGATTTATGTGTGTGATGTAATACAAGAAGTTTCTATCTAACAATAGAATTCATTGAAACGGGAATTCATAATGTTTAATTTCTTGCGTTTGAAAACGTGATTTTGTAGGAATGAAAATCACAACAATATATACGTAATCTGAAGAGAAATATTTCAACGCTTCTTTCATGTGCATTGGGAATTTTTAATGTATTTACGTTAGAAGTCAACACGGGAAAACTGAGATGCATTTTCGTTATTTTATGTTTATTTTTATTTTATTTTCGGAAATAATAAAAGAAGCCTTAAAAGCTGCAAAGATTTTACCGAGACGATGCAATAGATGAGAGGATTAATTCTAAGTGACTGAGTAATCGAAATACGTGATAAAAGTTTGAAACAAATAAAGCAGAAAACATGAATTACTTTCTAAACAATATCAAACAGATAGGAAGAACATAGGAATTAACACTACATGGTGAAAGTCAGTTCCATGTCTCAATGATATACAACCTCATTTATATATATATATATATATATATATATATATATATATATATATATATATATATATATATATATATATGGTAGATATATAAGCCTTCGTCACTTGAAACAAATCATTGTGTTGTGTTTCTAACATATGTATCTAATTATTTTCACACATATCCGGCTTCTGCGAAAACGAAACAATATCAACTTTATCTTGTCACTTGGGATAATGTACGAACTCTCCAGGACAACAACTCAGCACCAGGAAGAAAAACATCTCCGGTCGCATTGGAGCTAAAGAAGTACAACATTGTTATAGCTGCACTGGGAAGTAATCATCAGTCGACTACATGAAACGAGAAAGCAAAATAAGATATCTAACAGTGTTCCTGCTGCACTTGGATACAATACGTTCTCCTGTACTGTTTGTGGTCTTTTGTGCAATTCTCGAGCCAGTCTGAAAATCATGCCCGTCATAGGCATGCAGATAATTAGTTCCTGGTTGTCGGAACCTCATACGTCGTACTCGACGAGAGAATCCATCACATATATATATATTTCACTGTCTCATTAAAGACGACAGACAAGGTACTGCGATTAAGCATTTTATTTAATTTTTCTTGTGTTCGCAAAAGTATTTTCTTTTCTGGACACAGAGTGTGTAGAAACTGTCCAAATGTCCTGTAATTCCGAGCGCCTTGGGTTATACTTAGCCATTATCAAGGATGATTTTATTTTGGCTTTTTAACTGGGTGTATGGGTTATGTGCATATTTCTAGAGTTATACAGATATTTTTTTTCCGAACACAATTAGCAAAAGAAACACATCCCTATAACTCTTTGTTCGAACACAAGAAAATTAAAATAAAATGCTTAATCGCAGTAGCTTCTCTGTCGTTTTAAATGAAACATGTAATATATATATATATATATATATATATATATATATATATATATATATATATATATAGAGAGAGAGAGAGAGAGAGAGACAGAGACAGAGAAAAAAAAAATAAAATCAACATACCATCTGTTTGTACGAAGAAATGATACATATAATGGTATATAATTTAACGTGTATCAAATTTAACAAACTATCTGCTAATAAAGTGTTCAATGTAAGACTGGGGGGGTCTAAGTATAGTAAAACAGAAATAAAACATTCAAAACTTATACTGCAAAACAAAATTTTTAAAGACTACCTTGTATCTTTCAATGCCCCCAAAATCAATAAAGTAACATTTACTCATGGCTGAACAGACCAAGTCGTTATTTGTGGCCAAATCATAGTGCAACTCTCGCCCAGAGGGCAATTTCAAAACTCCTCGTTCCACATGAAGCGTAGATGTTTAATCTGTACGTGCCATAGTCACTGTTTCTGCGATTATTCTTTTCACTAAAATTTAATGAAAATTGGTTATTACGAACGTTATGTAACGTTGGTGTCATAATTAAACTCACTAAGTTTACTGCTATATTCTTAGATATTTAAACGATGTGCACAAAAAGTTATACCGATTCCGGCCGATCAACAACGTATATTTAATTGTCACATTTTGTTTTACTTTTACAACTATAAAAATGTATATTTACGATACAATAAGTCAGTATAAAAATGGCTACTTCATTTTTAAACAATAAAATGAATATAAAGAAGTTACATTCATGTTTATTTTGTTTCATGTTCCAGAATTCATTGTTCCGATATGTTTTTTTGTCTCAGTAAAAATATTTTAACGTAGAAAGATAGTATATATTCCAATAGTAAAGAGGAAGTTTCACTCATATTCTTCCTTAGAACCATTACTTTACGGAACAGACTCCCGAAAGGATTATTTCCCTGCCATTACGATCTTAACCTATTCAAATCTAAAATCAACCCATATCTATCCTACATAACATGCACTTCTCCCTGTACACATTTCAATCAACCTCATTCAGTAACCCTCTATATTGATAGGATCTTGAGCTTTTTATTGGCTGAACAATAGCACAAAACGTAAGTTTCAATGTACTGAATTTATGTTTTTCTCTCGATGCATTGGGGATGATTACTACTAACGAATTCTTTGCTTGAAATTTTGTTTCTGACTGAGTATCCGGCCCTTCAACATTAAACAGAAACATCAATATCCCAAAGCTGTCTTCTAACCGAGTTGCATATTTGAACGCAGAGTTCACCTGACTCTAACATTACGCCATAGTTTATACGGTTTCATTTGCCATTGTTGTTACGGAGACACCGTGCCTTAGCGAAAATTTTCCATATTTTCTCATTTCTTTCGACGGATGGTGTTGTAAAAGGCCGCTTCTCGCTGCAATCACCAGCAAACCTGACTAGCGTAGGGCATTTACTAATTTACTTTCTCCAAATACGTTCCTCAGCGACATAAATATTCATGAATCTCAGCGCAACTTATGAGAATCGGAGGTCAATATGCTTTCTGCGAACGATGCTGGAAGCAAGTACAGCACACTCGCGCCAACTAACCATGCTGACCAACCAAACTACCAACCGATCATCTATTCAGATTTTCTGCGAAATCTCTGCTCTCCAATTATATAGAGGTGAGTGAATGGTAATATAATTCAATGATTTGTGCGTACTTATTTCGCCATCACAAAACGACACTTCTTGGCCAGCGTGATAGAAAGAGACGTCACAGTTTCTCTACCAATGCCAGATTTGTCTCTCGATAGGGCAGATTCAATCAAATGTTATTGAATATTGAGGGTAGGAAAGGGTTTTGTTTGGGGGTATTTAGTGAGTTGCAAGTTGGCACGTTTTCGTACCGTACTTTGCAATGTATGCAAAATGGCTTCTTATGATTTATGAGAAAGCGTCTGTTCTCACGCGCCTGCGCATGCGCGTGAGCTCGAGACTTGTTTTAGCTCGGAACGCAGCACAAGGAACAGCAGAATCGTTATGCCATATTTCACATCACCACACATGCTTTCGATGTTGAGTGATGAATGCAGATATAAAATGCATTTGGGCGCCTCGTGCTGGCCTGTCAAAATGAATAATTGCCGTTTGCTAAACTAGTTAGAGCCTTTCTATTTGTCTTGCCAAATATGCATGTGGGGCTGCAGTATTTTGCACTGCCTTTCCTATTACATGTATCTATGCTTGTTCATATAAATTGCTTGTCTTCGTACATGCATTTTCAATAGATGGTTACATTAATTTCTGTCTTCTAATCTTGTGGGGTTTATAAAAAGATGATAAATCGCTATACATTAAAAAATAATATATTCAAGTATATTAGAACAAGGTAAGTAAAATCAAAGAAAATATATGCTTAATGTAAAGTGATTAATCAAAAAATTATATATATCAGCTGATTGAAAACTGACTGTCTGTTTTCAAAGAGCATCTAACGATTTTATTGCACATAAATCTAGTAATTCTACCGGTTAGGATAAAAATATATATATTATATATTTATTATTAAATAAATTATAGCTCTGTTGTTGTATATCGAGCTCTATTATCACCAGCACTCAGTGTTCTACATATATATATATATATATATATATATAAAGAAAGAACAGTAAGATATATAATCCGGTGTTCTTATAGATATTTTTATTTTTACAAAATAGTGCTCAATGTAAATTTACAGAGGATAATATTATAAATTAATTGATTTAAAATATGGTTTTTCCGCTACACAGTAAAGAATATAGTATAATAAAAATTAAAAATGAGAATATTTCACATCGTAGTTAAATAAAAAGTATTATGATCTGAACACCCACGAAAATCTTTAAATTTATAAATAGAAAAAAAATGCCGTAAGAATTTTTTTACCGTTAACAATAATTAAAAAAAAAAAATCCAGACGGCATGCATTGAACGGATGTCAGTTTTCATTGAAAAATACATCCCTACACCTTACCAAATTGTAGCTAATAACTTATACAATGATACTGACATAAGAAATACCTAGACATCCCTTGTCCAATTCAAGTAGAATATTCTATAACCATGGAAACGTGATTTTAGCTGTCCCTTTAAAACCCAGTAATTTTTAAAAGTTACTCCAAAATTCGCTAGAAGATGAAATGGAACTAATGCTTTTAATTTAATTACAAAATTAAATTGGGGCTTTTTAGCTTCTATTTTTGAAACATAGAACTGTTAGAAAAAAAACATATTTTAAATGAAAAATTTATAATATATATATATATATATATATATATATATATATATATATATATATATATATATATATATATATATATATATATTGAGGACTAGGACCATCCTTTCATAGGAATTAATGTTGTTTAGCGTTTATTTTATTTTTTGCTTTGTCTAGTTAAGCTATACTAAGAAGCCTTTATGGAGTAGGTAAGCTTGCTTTTCTGCCATTTGCTTTCTTTTTTCTGTATTCTTATTTTGGTTCAAGACCTTATCTGGATAAAGGTTTTAGGTTTTGAAAAAAAATTATATATATAATTAAAGAAAACCAGACCCATTGATTAAACGAACGGACAACTTGCCAAAACAACTATATATATATATATATATATATATATATATATATATATATATATATATATGTATATTTGAATAAAAGACAGACCACGTTAAGATTCCATGTAATAAGCGATTTCACCATAACCCCTTTAACAGGGTTCTGGATCATCAGACTTTACTTCCAAAAGCTGAAAATATATATATATATATATATATATATATATATATATATATATATATATGTTTGGTGGTAAAAAATTTCATCACTACTTTGAAAAGACAAAATTAGTTTTATTATTACCACTCATGATAATACAAAAGTAAAACTGAAAAACGGGCTAGCTAACCAGTTTCGTACCTCGCTCAACAGAGGTAAATCGAGGTAAACCGGAAGTACACTCCCACAGACATTCTGACCAATACGTGGGGTCTTCCATGGCAGAACACCTTATAAATAGCCATAATTTTGCTGTTAGTTTTACTGCGGACGCTTTTACCATCCTTAGCAAGTCCCACTCAAATTACCACCTAAAAGTGTTGGAGTCTATCTATCTTTTATCATTAAAGCCTTCTCTTTGTAAACAGAAATACTTTATATTAGGCCTCCAACTAATTACCATCTTTTTGCAACCAATAAACTTTATCCCTTGTTTTTTATTTTTATTATATAATTTACTGTATTTACCTCGATTTAGCTCTGTTCAGCGAGGTACGAAACCGGTTAGCTAGCCCATTTTTCATTTTTACTTTTTATTGTCATGAGTGATAATAATAAAACTAATTTTTGTCTAATCATGGTGCAACAGTTTATCGATACACACATTTCACTCGAAGAGAAAAATATCCTAAATTTGTGCGAAATAATGAAAACGTATAAACGATTTGATTTTTACGGTTTATCAATTGCTTGTGATTTATTTAATATCGAAACTTTGGCATGTGAGAATAATTAATTTTGCGTCAACATATTGGGGGTAACTTTTCCAGACCATTCTGCTATTTAACCTATAACTGCCGGTCGAGATGACTTTGTAACATTCTAATGAGTATCTGCTCTTTTATTTTTTGTTTCTTAATTCTTGTAATTTTTTGTTCTCTCTTCTTAAAAATGATTTATTTTCTTATATTATTTTAAACACACTAACTCTTTTCATTTTAGTTTCTCTATTGCTTTTCTCTGGTGTGAAATTATTAATAAAATGTGACTGTATTGAACATTCTAGAATATGAACTTCGAGTTAATCTTTCTGAGTCGTCATACATTACATTACTCACGCCTCCAAAATATTTAAGGGAAAGTATTACCAGAATCAGACAGCAATGCAAGTCACAAAAAGAAATGAAAAAGGAAAATATTTATTCCCTTTAAGATTATGGCAAGAACCCCTTAGATCTAATAATTTGTACGGGTCTATAATAGACGGCAGACAAATGTGTAATAACAAATGTACGCAGGTGTTGGTTTTAAGAAAGCTTTATTCAACTGAGAATACAACGTTTACTTATAGTGTTCTTTTATAGTCCCAGTAAACAGGAATAACTCGCTCAAAGAGGAGTGTATCAAAACAAGAGGAGACCACTACTGATTATTCATAACAACCTGTATACCAAATGAAAATTGAAAACCAATATTAATAAATAACGAAGAGAATTGTTCATTTTTACGAAAAAGAAAAAAAAGCCAGTTGACCGCATTGCGTATGCAATGTCAACTTTGCAGCGAAAACAGTTTTCAAAGAACTGTTCTGATGTCTCTACATTGAAGTCTATGTCAATAGGCTACAGAAAATTAACACACGGACACCTACAAAATCAAAAACAGTTTACAAACATATTTGATAATTTGATTACAA
>CAHIKZ030005293.1:537500-580000 GCA_903632075.3 Acanthosepion pharaonis
AAGAATCAATCAATAAATAAATAAATACTGGTTGTTTATATCTGTGTCTAAACTAATTTATTTGTTCCGGAAATATATAAATATCGATCGTTTATAGATGAGTAGGTAAGCAGTTATTTGTGCTAGGAAATGTAAATATCTGGCGTTCGTATTTGCGTCTATGTGCAATTATCTTGTACGGCGGCAAATAATTTTGCTAGCAGTTACATGTGCATAGGGGTGAGGGTCCATTTTTAGAGAGATCTTTGCAGCTCTGGATGAAATGTGAAGTAAGTATTTTTGACCTTGTCGTCAGCATTATATTATTAATGTTGTGACATTATGTATAGTCGGTGGGACCATATTTAATTTTCGTTGAAAATAAATATGAAAGTATAACTAAATATTTTTTTTTTAAATCTCTTGGTTCTCGAAAAATATTTAATCAAACATTTATTATTGAAGGACTAGAACAATACAACCACACACACACACACATACACTCACAGACACGGACACTAACGTGCACACATTTGAATGAACAAATTTAAGCTAAAGTATGTCTGTATGAGGACAATATAAATAAAGTCAACACGAAATCATATCTTAACCGACGCGTTTCCTCCTCTGAGTGATATTGTCAAAGGAAATGCAAGCATTTTATTTTGTGACGATTAGTTATTTACAAGTGTTATTGTTTTTTTTGTTTTTTTGTTTTTTTTAAAAATAAGATTCCTATACCCTCCGCCAATACAAATAACATTTTTGTTCTTGGATATGAATACTGGTCACAAATTAAAATCAGTACATCTGCCAGTTCGGCTAAGATAAGATTTCTTTTTGACGTTATATATATATATATATATATATATATATATATATATATATATATATATATATATAGAGAGAGAGAGAGATATTTATGTGTATGTTTGTGTGTATGTATATGTTGGGATGCTTAAAATGATATATTGATATGTAAGAGTTTTTAATATCGTAGATGGAGCCTTTAAATATACAGGCATAAATACTGATAAAACCTTTATATATATATATATATATATATATATATATATATATATATATATATATATATATATATATAAAAATAAATGGAATCTTACAAATGTTTTGATGAGATTCAGATGGTTATATTTTTTGTGAAATGAAGATGTTTACAAGTTTTAGGAAAACGATCCTGCATTCATTGTTCAAACGTTTGTATTCTCTTCATTTTTATTTAGACAAGTGGCATTTTGAACAAGGTCATGGACGGTGCTGACAAATAGGTCTACTACGAAATACGAAGGCATAGAAAATCGAGTTTCAATTCCGGACATGTTTTTCTATTTTGATCCGAATGCAATCCCGTGTATAAAACATATATCTCTTTCTCGAGCTTGATTCAAAGGGAATACTTGAAACGTTATCACTGTAAATACCACAGTGAAGTGGTCTACGCGATGATCAAACTACTTCGGTAAATTTGAAATAACTTGTGATTACAAAAATAGCGTCACATAAATAATTAAATGAAATTTGTCTGCCAGAAAGATTCTGGTACGTGGAACACTTAATAAATGAATTCTACCTTGCATGCAAATCGTTTTGGTTTTATTAGTTATTAACAGTTCCAGAAGAGGACAAAGAGGATATGCAGGATTTTTTAAATCGGTATCACCTCATGTAAGACAGTAAAGCCACTAATCCATAAGAGGTTAAAGAATGTGGAAGAATTAGGAACAGAAACATTAATAATGATTCGGAAGAGGAAGGTGTAATTAGGAGGACTATAGATAGCGATTGACATTGTATTTAAATTTTTGCAGATTAAAGTTGGCGAGAACGCAGGGAGCCGAAAATGTGTTCCATAATTAAGAAGCACAAGAAAAGAAACTGTCAGTATACAACTTACGGCTACATCTAGCCATCACAGCTGTCAATTGATGAGATCTCGACGCCAGTCTAGAACTGGGTTTAAATTCACGGAGACTAGTTGCCATAGCGAAGATGTCATGCGAATAATTGCCATGAAATTATTTATGGAAACGACACAGAGAGGCACCTTTACGGCGGTATGACAATGACTGAAGCTGAGCCGCCTGATTAGGACTAATAATATTGTTAGGTCTTCTTTGGATCTTATCAAAGAACTCTTGGCACATATCAGAGGCACTGGACCATATGTGGTTGCAATATTCTAAGCATAGACGAATGATAGGCTTATAGATATTTAAGATAGATTCTAGAGAGAAAAAATGTCTAGCTTGGCACAGTCAAACGAGCTTCTTAGGAGCTGACCTAGCAATGGATTTAATATAGTCTTTCCACTTCATGTCAGCTGAAAATATTAGACCGCGAATGCACAACGAGTCTCTTTTCTGGAGGTTAGCATTGGCGATGCTGATGGAAGGCAGAGAGAAGTTTTTCAAGTGATTAATGGAGAGTTGTTTTATTTTGGAGGCTTTAAAATTAACAACCCATCATTTGCCTCAGTTAACGACGGACGGCAGGTCGTTTTGGAGATCAGCTGCCATTTTGATCGGCGTTACTCATCATCTTGCGGCCTCAGCCGAGATTGAACTCACTACACCTTTCCAGTATTCCTTATCTGTCATAGCTAATACTTTGATTGGTGTAGTTCATAATCTTGTCAAATAGCTGAATTCTTGATGCTGCGCTAGGGCTATCAAGGGTGTTTTTATCGTGACACCAACACTGAATAGATTGCCAACCAAGGCTCAGAGAGACTCCATTAACCCTCCGCAGGTTTTGAATTCAGAGTTTTCTTTCTCCTAGACCAGTTGCCATCCAAGGCTATAGAACCCAGTCTGTCTTGCTATTTACCCATAGCTGGAGGGAGAAGAAGAGGATTACCAAGGGTATTAGCACGTAAGTGAATGTAATGGATTCGATTGAAATCCGAACTCTGCTCTCAGATTCCTCAATCCAAGCCGCTATCCATTACTCCACCGTGCCTCCTATCAAAGCAGGAGTAAATTGTTGTGGCATCAGCGTAGATATCAAGTTGAGAATTGATGTCATCAGAAAGGTCATTAATGAAGATTAAATAGTAGGACAAAGGATGGAGCGCTGGGTTGGGGGTACCAGCGTTAGTACGAAAGAATGTAGACGAGTGACAGTTCAGGATTACTTACAATTCATGATGTCATGAGAAAATCTGTGTGTGTGTTCATGTGTGTGTAAAAATTCAGATATGACTAAATGTATATGTAAAAAGACAATACGAATAAGAAAAAAAAAACGCTATTTGCTTACTTTTGTTGGTTACGCTTTAAATTACTCATTTAGAGTCCTTCATAGTTTATGTTGATGTTCATTTACCAAGCTGTGTGTTTATGACTGGTCTTAAAGTAAAAAAAAAATGAAGACTGACATTTTTACAAAAAGTTTATAAATAATTGTTGCAAATATAACATACTTATATTTCTACCGGTAAATGTGTCAGCTAAAATACCGGTAAATGTGTCAGCTAAAATAAGTTTTCTTATTAATACATACATTCATATCTATCTATCTATCTATCTATCTATCTATCTATCTATCTATCTGTTTTAGCATACCTACGGACGAAAAGGGGTATGACCCCATTCACATAAATACAGTAGTAAATATTGTATGTTCCCCTGCAGTTGGAGATTTGTCTCCTGCTGTGCTAGTCGAACTCTCTGCCGGAAGGCAGAGAGGAACCCAGACGAGGCTATGCCGAAGGGCAGAGTCTCGTCTGCGGTGGTAGTCCTTCATAGTTCACGTTGATGTTCACTTACCAAGCTGTATATTTATGACCGGTCTTAAAGTAAAAAAAAAGAAAAGAAAACTGACATTTTTACAAAGTTTATAAATAATTGTTGCAAATATAACATGCTTCTATTTGTACCGGTAAATGTGTCAGCTAAAATAAGTTTTGATTTTCTTATTGTTGTGTAGGAACCTACCACCCCTCTTGAAGATGAACTCGTCTACAAACAAGGACGTTAAATAGTGGCATGTCAAAAGACAGGGTCGGAGAAGTTCTGGGCTGAGTTAGTTATAGACTACTCAGGCGATTTCTGTACCAACTTACCAACCGAATAAACCCCATTTTATTGTTACATGTTATTTGGCGTTTGTCTTTATTAACCCCAAATTAACATCATAACACTTATTAATACATACATTCATATCTATCTATCTATCTATCTATCTGTTGTAGCATACCTACGGACGATAATGGGTATGCCCCCATTCACATAAATACAGTAGTAAATATTGTATGTTTGCCTGCAGATGGAGATTCGTCTCCAGCTGTGCTAGTCGAACTCTCTGCCTTCCGGCAGAGAGGAACCCAGACGAGACTATGCCGAAGGGCAGAGTCTCGTCTGGGGTGGTAGACAGCTACCCGACCCCGTTTTTTACGGGATCTACGGGGAATTTTTGGCCGAGCCCAAGAGCTCGGATCCCCCACATTAACTTCGGCCTTGTGCCATATCAGACCGCGTGGCGCGGTTGGTAGATATCCTGCAGTTAGAGATTCATTGTGGAATTAACTCGACTTATTCTAGGAGTTGATTATTCTACCCGCCGCTGGCGAATCTTATGTGTTGTTCTTGTCATAAGTATTATCGTTCATTAACAACCTTCGTGCGATTATTGTATTCAGTAACCTTCCCTAGGATACAACACTATCTATCTATCTATATATATATCTACCTGTCAGTCTCTCTTCCTGTCACTTTGTCGGTCTGTCTGTCTGTCTGTCGATCTGTCTGTCTTTTCTCTCTCTCTCTCTCTCTCTCTCTATATATATATATATATATATATATATATATATATATATACCGTTTAATAAATAAACGGAGCTTCCACTCACATATGAGTATCCATTAAAAATAACGTTTCAATTGATGATATATATATAGTATAAATAATTGTTAATTTTTAATTTTATGGTATAATTTGATATTAATTAGCTAGAAAGAATTCTATTTTAGTCTAATCCTAACATTGAAGCATTAAATAATCATTATAAACAAAGTTCCTTGTCAAGTTTTTGAAATTCTCATATACTTGTATTTTGCTTGGTCATTCCAGCTTATGTAATAGCTTTTCCCCTAGCGAGGGGTAGTTGATTCATTTGAACCTTTTAAAACTGTTTATTCCACATTCAACACCATCACTTGATAAGACACCAGAAGTGTTGAAACAAAATGGATATTTTTCTAGTGATTTTATAACATAGTTATGTTATAATTTTTGAATAAAGATATAATATATATATATATATATATATATATATATATATATATATATATATATATATATATATATATATATATATATATGTGTGTGGTTTTCTGGTTTTTCGGGAGTGCACCAAAAAATAATGACGGCTATTTAATAGGTGTGTATGTGGGTGAATATGTGTTTTAAGTAATGTTTCTTTATATATGTTTAGGAATTGGAAATTTACGATCACTTTCCGTTTTTATGCAGTAAATTCGTACGTGCTTTGAGATCTTATAAACTAAGTACGGTCGTATCGTACATGCGCATCTGCCATTTTTGAAAAAAAAAAGTTTTATGATATCTGATCAGGGCCGTTTCGCCGCATTGAATCTCGTCTCTTAATAATGCAATTTCCAAGGAAGATATTTAATAAGAATGTGCACAAATGATTCGATAAACAAACGAAACGACTGCAATCCAACGGTTGGGAAATAACACTTAAAGAGTCAAACACTGTGAAGGAAGGAAATGAGTCAAAGAGAAGCAATTTTCTAATCGTGGAACGACGTAGATTCTAGCAGACATCGGAAGACCTAATTTGTTTGGTGAATTCATCTCCACGTTTATTGAATCGTCCGGAAAACCGACGCTCCCTTCCCAGCTGTAAACGTCGTAAACGTGATTGGAGGCAAGGGGAGGTAATTCAATCTTCTTTCTTAATTTCAAAGGGAATTAGACGGTAATTTCCACATCGGAAATTAACGTTATCCGATATTTGTAAAGTTGTAGAACGGTTTTGTACATTATCATTTGTATTTTTTATCTGTTTTCCAGAATGATTTTGTCAGCATATTCTCTTTGTTTCATCTTACAAATCAACAATTCTTTTGTTTTTCTATCTATCGTCTTTATTAATATTATTAAAAGTTTTGATATTGTTGTTTCTATTACTGTAATTTTCCTTTACATCATGCAGTAACTTCCTCATATCGAAAGGTAGATGGTCATTCCCTCTTAAATAAAGCGTCCCCGAAAGTGCTGAGAAGTATGGACTATTTTTGGACACTGATCCCACGGAGAATTCGTACATAATATATCAATATTAGACCACGTACCTAATCACGTTTGAGTAGACCTTAGAATAAATGCTTTTATTAGGATATCCCTATTTTAATCTCCATCTAAAGTTCCTTGTTTTCAATATTAATTTTATCAAAATGATTCCATAAGCCATTTATAAAAAGTCACTTTAATTAACTATTTTAGCAATGTTTATTCCTTGAACGTTTCAGTCTTAGATCAATTATTTATTATTAAGAAAAAAAATTGTTTGATTTCTTTTTGATTTTGATCACAAATAGATATTCACTCCTATGATGCTTCTGATTTAATTTAATTTAACTTTTTTGAGACAGCATCAGACCAGATCGTTTGCTTATGCAATACATACAAACACAGACGCACACACACATATTTCTAAAGATATGGATTTATTTTTAATCTGATATTTTTAATAAGTTACTACTTCAAAGTATATGAGAGAGGTGGGGCTTCTATTTCAAATACGAAGTGTTCGTATCTCCCTTTCGACTATATCAATAACGTGTTCGTTGTGAAAGATATGCGGTAAATGTGGAGCGAATTTTAACACTGAAAATTGTTATGTACCATGAACCAGTCTTCCACATTATTTGGTTTGTGATGCCCTGGTTAGGTCCCGCAGAAAATAGCCAACAAAATATCGTCATAAACTGGGTCCCGTGGTCAGTCACCATACTTTAGTAGACTGTGGTATTCAAATGAAGTTTACGGCCACTAAAGGTTCAAATGTATGCCAGGAATTATTCTCTATTACATTAAAAACAGCCATCAGCTTGAATCATTGAGGCAATGCTGGATGGAGCTATACTTATATTTCGTTTACGCCAAATTATATCTCAATATCCGAATGTAGCAGTAGTAATCGAGCTAAGAAATTATTTTCCTGTCTTCTGTTGTCGATTTTTGTGATTGTTGGCGAATTGTAGTGTACTAGCTTGCGACAATATTATGTGGATTGGTTTCGTTTATTTTGTTTTACGGCATATCAACCTCAATGGGTTATTTAATGCCGACAACATTTTTTAGGATAGATTCGTATGAATAGAGTATGTATTCTTTGGTTTAGATTGGTTTGGTTTATTTCGTTTTACGGCATATCAATCTCAATGGGGTATTTAATGCCGACAACATTTTTAGGATAGATTCATATGAATAGAGTATGTATTCTTTGTTTAGATTGGTTTGGTTTAATTTGTTTAACGGCATGTCAACCTCAATGGGTTATTTAATGCCGACAACCATTTTAGGGTAGATTCATACGAATAGAGTATGTATTCTTTGGTTTAGTTTGGTTTGGTTTATTTTGTTTCACGGCATATCAACCTCAATGAGTTATTTAATGCTTACAAAAAATTTTATTGCTGGTAATAGTTTGTCCTGTCAAAAATCTGATTCTGATAATATATTTCATTCAAAATTGTATTGCTGGTAATAATGTTTTTCAAAAAAGTATTGCTGGTATTTGCCCATATCTTCGACCCTAATAGGTGCAACCACCCCGGGTCAGGGTTGACCTGGGAATACCAGCAATCAAAAGGGGGTTCCATGCTCCTCAAAACATCCTGATCAGAGGCCTTGCTTCTGGACATAGTTTAATGTCTTACCCAGGACGAGGATGTAGTTTAACGTCTTACTCAGGACGCCAATATTATGTTGAAACATCGATTTTCCTACACAACGCCGGGCCTGATTAATATCTTGTTGGGCGACCGCTTTGGCATCCTGTTTTCCGTAATCCGAGATGTGGGGTTGGTGTAGTGGTTAACGGAACGGAACTGGAAATCGAAGAGTCGAGTTCTAATTCTAGCCGGGTTCGTTATATTCCCTTACGGGCTGTTGCCCCTGCGAAAAGTTTGCGCCAACATCTTTTCTCCAGTTATGGATTAATTAGTAGAACTTCTGCTATTAAATTGTTATTATAACCCCAAAATACTCACGATCTAAGTATAATATCTTGCTTTGAATATCCTGCACACGTCTGTTGTAAAGATTTGTTATTTAATTTACGGTTGACTTTATAACAGCTTACACCAGTCTGGCTACTCATTTCCAAAAAAGAATGTTTGCCCACGGGATTTCAGCTTGCTGGAATGTTTTTCCTTGGCTATTCTCTGTTAACACATAGATGGTTACACGTCAAAATTCTTGTATATCAGCAGTTTGTGAAATACCCATACCCACCTGTCTGTCACCAACTATAATTCACAGTTAAAAGTCAATGAAATCATATATCAGAAATTCTTCGTAAAAAATGCTTACCATCAATACATTTTTGAAAACCAAATGTTGCCTGTAAAGCGTTTTTGAAAGGAAAACTTAAACAAACCTTAAAACACAAAGTAATCCAATGAACCAAACAGGAAAATAATGATCACAAATACACATAAGATACTTCACTGGAACTGTAGAGGAAGAAATAAATATTTATTACCAGAAATAAATTTTTGAAGGAAAAAATATTACCAGCAATAGGTTTTTGAAAAGATATGCCAGATATACGTTTTTGAAAAATACTATAACCAGCGATATATTTGAGAGATTTCTAAAAAAATAAAAATATTATCGGAAAAAAAAAGTCATCGGCATTAAAAGACCCATTGAGGTTGATGTGCCGTAAAACAATGTAATCAGATTTCTTTTTCATAGTAAATCCTGAAATGAAAGTCAGCAGGTAGTGTGAACATGTTTTTATATATATATATATATATATATATATATATATATATATATATATATATAGTCATCCACAGATAGACTGTTTCGCAGCTCATCAGTGTGGCTAGACACCCGGTTGCCTCCAGCTAGGGTCGAAACCCGACTGAACTGGTGTTAGTCGGAGATTCTAACCATTAAGCTATCGGCGCACGATATATTTATATAAGATTACTGCCAGGTTATTTACTGGTTAGCCATTTACCTATTTGTTCACCTGTGCTTAATTAAAGGGACCAGTGAGCATATATATAGATTTAATGCTGATCTAACAAATGATGGGCGCATACCAAAGTCGAAAATCCGTATTTCGGGCATTTTATCAGTTGAGGTGAAATTTGGACCGTGGCACCGACGCAACATACTTGACCAATAAATTAGAACAATTTTAACGTATCTGATATTCCGAAGCATTTTATTATCCGTTTCAGCGCTTCTTAGCCGATGTTTTCTGCGTTATTAGTCTCTCGAGATATTAATGTTTATATTCAACGTCCGCTAATCGTATCATGGAAGTGACTTCATTATAATAAAATAACATTTTTCATGCCAAACTATTTATGTATGTAAATGTAACATAGGCAAGACTAATTATTTTATAGTACATTCCATGTTAAATCAATAGTTTATTTGGAATTTTCATTGATTTTTAACAACTTGCATCTCCGAGTTATATCATTAATTTGATACAACTTGATGTCCAATTGCTGGTGTATTGCCTATTATTTATTTTCATATAGAAAATATTAACATTTATTCATTATTCTTTATTTTACAGCTTTGATAATGAGTGGTGAGAGAATTGCAATTAGTGTCGTTTTACGCTACCTGTGGATATAAAAAAGACTGATTGCAAGCCATTGGCAAAAGAAATTAATAATGAGAAAAGCCTAGGAGCTGTTAACGAACGTGCGGCACAAAACTGGTTCACACTTTTCAAGGAAGCAAACTTCAGCCTCGAAGTCAAACCAAGGTCAAGGAGATATTATGTTGTAACAGAGGAGGAGGCTTTACTTGAAATGGTTGATAACAGTCAAGCTCATGCACACGCATGTTGTCTGCAGAACATTTTACTTCACAAATCGTCAACAATAGAAATCTCCATATGCTCAGCCGTGTGAACAGACGCTGTCGAGAAGGTCCTCATGAAATAATCGATGACCAGGCTCAACGACGTGTGAACATTTACAAACAACTGGTGTGAAATCATCAAGATCCCACTGACATTGAATTAGAACTGGAGATGAAAAATGGACCCATATTCTTAATATTATCATAAGATAAACCAGTGGCTTCATTTCGACCATGCTCCAGAACCTGTTCTCAAACGTGGACGGTTCTAACAGAAAGTCATTTTGTATGTTTGGTGAATTTTGAATGGGTGCTTCAGTTTGTGTTTGTTTCAAATAGTCATGCAGTGAAATCTGACTTTTGTACTTAACAAATGATTCGAGTATATGATGCTTTGAAAGTCCGATAGCTAGCATTGGTCAATTGAAGACACACTCTCCTACAGCATGATAATGCTCCGGCACAAACTGCCGATGTGACCAAGCGGAAACTTGAGGAGCAAAAAGTGCTGCTTTTTCTTGCTTACAGTGCAGATCTTACACCATCAGGTTTCCAGATTACTGAGTCGTGTATCATTTGCCGTGCCGACAGTATTTGAAAAATTAGATGAGATTTAAAACGGGTACAATAGGATTTTTGCCTCGAATCCAGGCAAATGGTGTAAGCGTGGATTTGAACTTCTGGCACAACGATGGTAATAGACAACGATAGGATATACTTTGTGAATAAACGCATTTTGTTGTGTGATTTGTTTGAACTATTATTTGATAAAAGAAAATAAGAAAAAACACTTATAATTACATATTTCTAATTTCGTTTCAGGCTACAATTGAAATTCTTTATTGAATAAAGCCTGGATAGGTCAGTGTATGTTGTAAATAAATAAATAATAAAGAACATTTTAAAATCAACAGTGGTAAAGGTGGCAGTAGTATTATTAGTTTTCTTATCTGAAAACATACGAGAAATGTTATATAATTAATACCAATGTCAGTGTGTCACACATTTTCAATTAAAGGAAAGCAACTATCAATTAGCTCATCTCCTTTTATATGATAAATGCTAATAACACTGGGTCACACTCTTTCAAATAATGATATACAATGATCAATAGATCATCTTCTTCTTTTGTATAACAAATGTCAATGTCAGTGTGCCACACTATTTCAACTAAAAGAATAGCTCATCTTCTTGAATATAATACATGCCAATATCAGTGTGTCACTGAGTCACTGTTTTTCAATTAAAGGGACATAACTGTCTAAATTTCAATAGCTCATGTTACAGAAATTTTCGATCCCCAAGGTTTCCTTACTGCAATTGTTTTCGGTGATATTTTACGTGGCTTTTGCGACGAAAGTTCTGGATGATAACGATTTTGTATTACTTGGAAATAAACTTGAGAATAATCTAAATTAATTGCGAAACCTAGCGAAAGTCACTCTTGAAATATAAAAAAAAATACCTATACCGACAGTTAGGACCTGTGTATATAAAACTGTCAATAATTAAATTAAGAAGAATTATCGTTGAACTTTTAACAGGCAAGCATAAATGTCAATGCAATACTTCAATCCAGCGATCAATTTTGAGTTCTTCTGTAGTTAATTGTTGCCTATCGTATACGGTAGCAGTATGTCTGGCAAAAATAGATTTCCGCCAACAGAGGACCAATTTGCAATCAGAATAGCATAGGCTGAAGCGAAGAAAAGTCCTAAATGAAACAGTAACCAGAAGATCTTCCAATGTTAAGAATATGTAGAGACAGTGATTCTCAAAATCCATAAGGGCGGATTTTAAGCTAGTTTACAAATTAATTCTATTAAAACAATTCTTCAAGAACATATGTTTCTCCAGGTCACTTCATAGCCCTTTGCAGTAGTGACTGAGGATTTCTTCATAATCTTGTGTTCGAGTCAGTATGGGGTGTCAACATCTTATTTACGTAATTTTCTCATGTGTACTCCGTTTCCGTTTTGATGTTGGTGAAAATCCTCAACTGATGAGGTTTCTGTTATTTGGTACAATTCTTTATTGGTGATTCGCTAGCCAAAGTACACGAGGCTGTAAGAATTAGCTTCTCCATGAACTAAAGACTTCTTTTGTTCGTTTGCTCGAAGCCATTTTTAATCATTTATTTGAGAAAGCGAACAAGTATTTATTTACCACATGATAGACATGCGAAAAAGATTACCTGTTGCCAAAGTTAATATTGATGTGCCAGAGATTTTGTTGGCAATAATACACTTTATTTTCTCAACGGAATTTTGTGGTGTGAGATTTTCTTTTTTTTTTTTTAGGAATTTGCAGAAGGGAATTTTAGAAATGTCTATATAATCATGTGGGGGCGAGGGTCTTTATTCTGTGTATATGCATCACTCACATTACCTTTTAAATGTAGCGACATATGACATATTTTATTTTTAGATAGATACTGGTATGTTTGGCGGTAGCAGTAAACAGGACACATACAAACACGCACACAGACACTTACAGTCTACACACACAAACAAACAGACATACATTCTATACTGTAATTTAAGTAGAGGTAAGTTTTCTCATGTGCGCAGGTTGTTAGACGTAATAGACATGTTTAAAAAACTAATAAAACGTTAAAAATATCGGATTAAATCTAAATATAAATATATATATATATATATATATATATATATATATATATATATATATATATATATATATATATATATATATATATATGTTAAGATTTAAGCAAAATGATAAATTATTAAAAATGTCGAGAAATTTTCATAGAATTTCGTTAAATACATTTTGGTTTGCATAACGTATATGACAGTTATTTATAGGATACAATATCCTGTCTATGAACGAATATTTTCTATGAAAATTGCTCTGTTTATGATAAACAGTATTAAATAACATTTTTTAAATATTGTATATATAAAATGTTAAAACATAAATAAAATGTCCGAGAATTTTTCATAGAAAAATATTCGTTCATAGACAGGATTATAAGGTTCATGGTGGTTTATAACAGTGAGTGGTTAAGGCATGTCATGGTATATGACAGTTCCGTATAGGATGCAGGTTCGAATCCTGTCTATGAACGAATATTTTCTATGAAAATTTCTCGGACATTCAGGCCGGTAAATGTTATTTAATACTGTTTATCTTAAACAGAGCATTTGCTTAAATACTTGTATCTATAAAATAACAACGTTAAACATAAATAAAAATGTCTTTAATAAATAAATATATATATATATTACATCAAAGACATGAAAAACGCTACATAAATGCAATCATGTTTCGATGCGTATTAACATATTTCATCAAGCGTTAGTAAATAACTGGTTAGTAGAAAATTTATTGAGATTTGAAAACAACATACAACCTCTTTTCACGACAAAACGAAGAAAAGTAAAAAGGTAAGAAAAAAGACACAAGATATATATATATATGTCTTTTTTCGAGAAAAGGTGGAATAAGTAAAAAGATTAAGAAGAAAGATGGAGGCGATAGCAGCAGGATATGTTTTGTCTATATTCAGATTTTTTTTCTTTTCTCGCCACTGCCGAACGTACCAGTATTTTATCTAAAAATACAGCGTATGTTGCTACATTTAAAACGTAATGTGAGTGATGCGTATATATATAGAATAAAAGACGCACACCCACACGTACATTTTTATACAGATATTTCTGAAATTCCTTTTTGACAATTCCTGAAAAAAAAAACACAAATCAAACCGCAAAATTCCGTTGAGAAACGAAAGTTATTATTGTTAACAAAATCTCTGGTACATCAATATTAACATTAGAATTTAAGTCGAATAATGCTCTACTTTTGTATTCAACCCTTTTTAAAATTGAATGTTGAATGTCGGAATTGGATTCTATTTGTTCTCATTTCACACACACACACACACACACACACACACACACATATATATATATATATATATATATATAGTTTATGAAAAACTAGGTAATCCGTATGTGTAAACCTAAGGAGGATAAAATCCATAGAGCTCAATGTAAATCCAGAGTAAATAATTTACATAAAAACAGACCACTTTAAGGTTCCATGTAATAAATTATTTCACCACAGCCCTTTTAAAAGACTGTGGATCATCAGACTTTACTTCCAAAGGTTGAAACAAAAATGAAAAGAAATTTACACATTTTTGACGGGCCGTATTAAACATATGTAAATTAACGTTGTGGTGAAATAATTTATTACATGGAACTTTAAAGTGGTCTGTTTTCATTTTTAATATATATATATATATATATATATATATATATATATATATATATATAGAGAGAGAGAGAGAGAGAGAGAGAGAGAGAAGAGAAAGAGAGGGATGCGATGGGTAAATTGACGACCATTTAACTTTTTTTAGCGCATGCGCGTTATATGCTTTTAATCTTGTCGACTGCATAATATATTATCCTGAGTTGAGCACCATCTAAGAGAAAAGGCGCACCACGACTAAACTCACTCCGTCAAACACTTGGAAACGTTATGCTGTATTGAATTGCATTCGAGCCGGAAGCTCCAATAATGAACATTTCAGAGTGTTTGGTCAGTACAAGGGGGAAGAGGATTCTGAAAGAGTTGGATGAGTCTAATGATGATTACGAAGTGTTTGAAGTGATTACTAGACATGTAGAAGTCGTGCCTCTGTTCATCTTGCCACATGGCATCACACTCAACACTGACGCCTACATCAAGTGCCCTGCGTCAATAGTGCTACCCCGAGTCAAGAGAGTGACTGCTGTAAGACCCTACGTTTGGCAACTGAACTCTGAACCATGCCACACATGTAAGAAAACTAAATCATGGTTGATAGACAATTTCTCCGGCTACATCATTCCTTATATCTGGCCACTAGATTATTATGTGCGGGGCGCAGTTAATCGAGGAACCAACATGACATCTTGTAACACGAGATTCATAAGCCGTCTGGAAGAAATGATTGAAAACAATAGCGATTTTATTGAATATATCAACTCTTTAATATTTCATGATATGTTTATGTAATTTTGGTAAATATATCTGTTAAAATGAGATGTCAGTGTTATTTTAATTTTTGCATTATTTAGACACCAATTTAACCACCGCAAGCAATATATATATATATATATATATATATATATTAATAAAAAAAATAGCGGTAGAGCGTAATATTGCAAGGAAAAGATATAATTTGTTTCTTGCATTGTGAAATATGAAAATAAAAAATAAGAAATGAAAACACTTACAACCGGTTTCGTTCCCAAGCTCTTCAGTGTCGACTGGGAATAGATTAGTAATTTATTGCAAAGATACATTTACTCCCACAAACACCTTACATACAATTAAAACATAAAAAATTGAAATGATTAATGGTATGAAGGCGAGGGAAGACCAAAATCAAAACAACGCGAATTTGCGCAGCGAAAAAAAAGGTGTGGAAATGTATGATTCACAGACACTAGAGTCTAATAATGTGAAGTCCAAGGAGACAGTCTTTTTGCTTACAAAGAGACGGCTCCCTGAACCGGATGTACAGAGACTGCAGTGCCCGCAAATGAAATGGAGAGTGCTAACTAGACAGAATAGAGAACCAGACCGGACTGAAATTCATTACACAACCCCTGCAAGATGTTCAGTGATAGCTGACACGGAAGTATTGACCAGCTGGCTCTTACGGGCATCCGGATTAAGAACATGTAATGGGACATGTTGCCTAATCCTACAATCAAAGCGTTGGGAAGTCCTTCCTATGTAGTTACCACAACCACAATTAAACGAATAAATCACCAAAGAAACATAATGGGGAGGAAGAGGATCTTTACGCATAGAGGAAAAGGCAGTATGTGTCGTAAAATGAATCCTTAGTTAAGCAGAAAAATAGTACAGTTGAACAGCAGACAAGATGTGCTTAGCCATGAGCTTGCGAACCAATAAAAGGAATCCGCAGATAAATAGGACATTTCTGAACTAAGTATTGTTTATCCTTTCGAAAACTAATAAACTTATCACGCATGACATTATCATGAGTATCACTAGGATATCTATTTTGTAAAAGAGTGCAGCAGATAAAATCCAATTCATATATATATATATATATATATATATAGGCAATATAAATATATGGATATAGATCCGATAGTATGGAGAAATATGGAAAAAAACAAACAAAAAAATCCTTATACACAATTATCATCGTCTTTGTCATGTTGAATTGATATTAATTATATTTTATGAATATGTCCTGAAGATGGTTTATTAGACCGAAACGTCCGACGTTGACATATTAACATTAAAACAGCATAATTGTATATATGATTTTGTTTGTTTTTTCCACATATTTTTTTCATATATATATATATATATATATATATATATATATATATATAAGCTCGTTAGAACATTTGCGATGAAAATATTTGTAGAAATTAGGAAAAGATAGAGGGAAGCCACGTCGGGCCGGTGAGAATGTGACTGAAGTGAAGATATCAAGTCATGATTGAATACACTGCTAATTCATTTTGGGATTTGGGGATCCTCAAGACGTGTAGCAGGAGTGCCAGGTCAGATATACCAACAGTATTCAATGTACTTGCAAACTGTAGCTTTTTAAATGTGCAAGATGGATACTGACGAGGGAAACCTTCTAGCACGACAAAGGGACCCAGATTTCCTTACAGTGGAAGCAGCTATTGGAAACCTGAGGCCAAGAAGTTGCAAGAGACACTCTCATGAAGTCGAGCATTAACGATACTGTAGGGTCCAGGGAAGTTTCTCTGGTGATTAAATGAGAGCAGTTTCGTATTGGAGGCATTAAAATGCACGAGACATTTTACTGCACCAGACAAGCAAAGAAATCATAGTTTGTTGCTTTCCCCGAGTGTAGCATCATTAAAATTATTGCTATATGCTGAATGGAACTATCCAGTCCTCTGTTGCCTTATTTGAAAGAGTTAAAAAATCTCTAGGTGGCCTTCTGAGTGGTTTATTATTCCCCCACCTACAATACCTTTCCTACAGAGTAGCAAGCCTCTCTCTACTCTGTCGCTCTATCCAAACTAACAATATACATTCTCCCCCAGTTCCTATCCCATGAACGCACGTGTTCCCTACGGCTCCATCCTGGGGCCTACTCTGTTCCTTATCTTCATCAACGGTCTTCCTGACGTCATACGTTCCCAAGGAGGCATCTACGCGGACGACACTATTTACTCCTACGTCAAGAACAAATCTAGTATCGCTGACAAAATTAACCTGGCGGCTTGTCTCGAAAAGGACCTCCAATCGGTTGTGAACTGGGGCAGGAATTGGCCGGTTAACTTTAATGCCTAAAAACAAAGATGCTTTCTATTAATCACCACAGAGAACCATCTCTGCCCTCCATTAGAATGTCTGACGCTCAACTCCACGAGGGAACCTCTCTGCGACTGCTCGATCTCATATTGACTGGTGACCTGAGATGGAACAAATAAATTGAGTCAATAGCTTCAACCACCGCAAGGAATGTTGGCTCCCTGTGCCGCGCCAGGAATTTTTTTCTGGCTGGATTCAATCTTTCAAATCTACAAATCAACCATTCGCCCTTGCATTGAGTATTGCGGTCACATAGGGTCTGGAACCCCTTCTGTTTGTCTCAAGTTTCTTGATAAAATCCAGAGACGGATACCCAATGTAATTGGCCCTGATCCGAGATCTCGTCTGCAGTTGCTCTCTCACTGACGTGCCGTCGCCTCCGTCTGTCTTTTTTACAAATATTTTAACGGTAACTGCTCCGATGCGATGCTTTTGCTAGTTCCCAGACTTAATGAATTTAAGCGTTCAACTAGGCTGGTATTTCGCTCTCACCCTTTCACTGTCGAAACTGTTAAATATAGCCGTCTCTTCTACTCCAATAGCTTCATGTCTCGCACATTTCGCCTGTGGAACTCCCTCCCCATTTCTTGTTTCCCTCATAGCTATAATCTCCAACTATTCAAATGTAATGTCAATCGACGTCTCCAGATGACCTGATCTATCCCCTATCCTTCTCTTCATCCTTTCCTCTATCACTCCTATTTGCTCTCGCTCCAACTCTCTGTAAACCCATGCGTGCTAATGGCTTCTCATGTTTTTTGTGGGTGAAATTCTTAAAAAAAATTTCTTTCTCCCGTCAGTTCCGAACGTTGAATCAGAGGCCTGTCATACCATGTACACGAGGACGAACTGCTTCTTTTGTAACACATTCCCGACAGTATGATTCATTTCCTTAGTCTTTCATTAGCAAAAAGTAAGTTACATTCGAATACTTGGTCCCAAGAACTTCTTTTTGGAACAGATTCTCGAGTGGTTTCTTGAACAGTTTTAACGACTTCAAGTCTAGTTGCCTATTTTATTCCTATGTAACCTCATAAACCGCACTTATTTCCTTCTCTTTCCTTCATATAATATCAGATTATAACGCTCTAACTTGTGGGGCTCTTATGCCTTGAATTGGTTGACCATTAGTATTATCTTATGACAGCTTCTCTCTAATTTCTCATTCCTCAACGATATTATCTCTATTATTTAGAGCTCATTTATAGTTTGCAACATGATACTTTTTTTTAGATAGAGTCTTCCATTCTAGAAATGTCTTCCTGTATTTGAAATTTGTATATGTTATTCAAAAAGATCATCAATGAATGGCCGGTGTAACAGTTCAGGAGTTATTCACTACAAAAGCGTATAACTGGGGTGAATCTAAACTTGGCTCTTTTATACAGGGCGTATAATTTTGAGAAGGCGTTTAATCTAAGTTAGAACATCCATTTGTAGGTCAGAATATGGCCACTTTAATGAAAGCATTAGCTGTTTCCTTACAAGGAAACATTTAGCATTCATAGATCGAGTAGATGGTACAGTCTTTGGTTGAAGTTTTGTAAAAAATCTCTGTATGTGTCTCAAGGACACATGGCAGAGTGGATAAAGGCATTATTTAGTGACACAACCCAAAGAGTCTGAATTCAATACCCGGTTGAGGCAGTGGAGAACTTTTACAGGGTAAATTAACAGGAGATAACTGACATACATTAAAGATGTCACGTTGAATTAGAATAGTCTACCCCAGTGAGCGAAATAAAGGGTCCAGTTCGACTTTCAAACCACCTGAAGCAGGCCGGAGCGTACAACAGCCGAAACATACTAATAAATATGGCGACAAAGATAAGGAAAATAGTCCGAATAATGTAAAAATCTCTCTCTTTGAACACATTTTTATAGGAAAACAACTTTCTCAAGTCCAGTAGCCTTTATCATTTTTCCATTATTGACGGTGATTTCCTTCCGATATCTCTATTTTAGGTCGTATGAACAGTTTATATATTAATTATGTCATTATTTTCTCTTTCAGTTACATGTGTTATCCATTTAAGTTGTTGCTGCTGTTGATAGTCCTAGAGTGATGTGGTATCTGTTATTTGGTAAGGGTCGTTGTTTGTGATTCTGTAGCGCCAATCGACAATGTTCAAAGAAGTATGATCTCTGCCAATACTTTCAATCTTTAGGCTTCACTCACTTAAACACATTTTAACCGTTGATGTTAGGCGGTTGTATACAACAGACAGTTTCTCCATGTCCATGAATCTCCATCTAATAAGACGGGTTATTGTATCTACAGTGTCACAAGTTCCATATGATTCCTTGCGTGCTTACATGATCTTCAAATTAATATTTTGGTCAGTTCATTAGTAGGCTTACTATATGTTTATTGATTTCTGTAAAAATAATCGAAGAGTGGTCCTTTTTTGTGATTGTCTACTATGGTTTTGTGTATGCACTCTGCAGGTAATAAGTCGGTGGACATTTTCTTCTAAGCCGTGCTCTTTCAGGGCGTGGGAGGTCATGGCCTTCCACAACATCTAACTCTTCGTAAGTTTAGTCTTTTCATCATGTTTGCCCAGCGACTGATACATGCACGTCAAGCAGCGGATACACTACTCCCCCAACATATTTGATATCAATATGCCCTACGAGTACCATATTTTCCAAGCCCACATTCCTAGACAAGGAGCACCATTGGAAAATTCGTAAACTTAAGAAATCTCCTGAGCCGACCAAGCCTAGAAATGAATACATTACTGGAACCATTAACAAGGACTGCCAGAGAAAAGTGATAATAACAAAAAAATGTTACAATGTGAGCTCTGGTAAAAACATGCAATGATAACACCAAAAAATGCAAAATGAGCACTGGTAAAAATGTTTGCTGAGACATTAGGTTTATAATACCCAGAAATTCATATACAGATGTCCTCAAGGACACATGGCACATTGGAAAAAAGGTGTTAGTTACATCCAGTGACAGGACCTAAAGCGTGTGAGTTCAATACCTGGTCAAGACAGTGGAGAAATTTCAGAGGTAAATTAACAGGAGATAACTGATTACTGACATCCATTAAACATGGCACGTGGAACTAGAACATTCTACACCAGTGAGCAAAATAAAGGGATCAATTCGACATCCCAACCACCTGAAGAAGTCCGGAACGTACAACGGCCGAACCTTTGTAATAAATATGGCAACAAAAATGAGGACAATAGTCCGAATAATGTAAATAATGTAACCCACATTCTTAGCTTTGCTTCCTAAGAAATGTCTATGTCTTTCTGAGTGTATGAGACTTTTACGTTTCCGTTTTCCTTAGTTGTTTACGCCACACGTCTATGTTATTCTCAGCATCCTTCTGTAGAAGAACAGTTTTGTTGCCTTAAGTATTTTCTTTGTCAACGAAGATATTCTCTGGCAAAGTAGTTATAAACTAGCCTAATGTGTTAAGGTTTAGACGAGTAAATTTTATGCCAAGGGATTTGAATCTCTAACTCGTCCTACGGATTATTCTGGACGCGGCTATACTATAAACTGATTTATTCTGGGATGGTGTTTATTTGGGCTGCTACATCGGTTTAAACACTCCATCACCTTCTCCGTCGACCAACTTTCGTAAGGAGTTTGTGAAGAGTGATGGGGCCAATGAAAACATGTTGCTGGTAGGATGTCCACTAATCGTTTCGATTTGGCATATGGGCACGGTACGTTGCAACGTCGGTTGATGTCCAATTAGAAAAGTTAAGCAACATTGAACCAGCTTAGTACCTAGAGGTTTGAGCGATTGATGAATACCAGGTGGTTTAAACTTGGGTGCGGGGATGGTGTAAGGGATAACGGATAATAAGAAGAGAAACTGTTTCGATTCATTCAAACACTTTTGTTAAATATAGCATGCTGCCTGTAGTAAATGTGATTGATCATTCTGGTATACGGTCTCCTAATCTTCGTCTTCGAAAAAGTGAAGACTGGATATGTTTTGGCAGTCCATCCACATTGTTCCAAACCTTGAGGAAAATCCATATAAATTGATAGGTAATAAATTATATTTCAATGTGATAAAAGATATTTTATTTTAGACTTTTCTGTGTATATTGTGAATAAAAATAAAATAATCTAAATAAATGCTCATCATGTATAAAAATATATTCTGGGTGGTTGAAAAGTAACTATCTATTTTATGCATGAGTACCCAGCCAGGAGCCTGACTAAACGTCCTGTGATTTTTTTCTTGGGGGTTGATTAAAGGGGCATGTCTACTACACCAAACCAAGATTTTGGAGGAACATGCAGAGCAAATACAAGAAGTTATGTCTTCAATACCACAAGCTTTCTAGGTGAAATCGATTGACGTGATTCCAGGGCAGTTTGAGATGTTGCTAGCTAAATCTGGTACTTATATCGAATTTTAAATAGAACCTCATGTAAAGGCTTTCCTCTTTGTCATGTAAAAATTATGGTTAATAAAATAAGTTATATTGATCTTAAAATGTTGAGTTACTTTTCAATCACCTGTTGTTAGCAACATATGTTCCAGTGATGGAACAATGAGCAGAAAGAAGTAATTTATATTAGCAGACTTCATTTTCCCATTACTTTATGATTTCTGTTACTATTAGGTTTTGGGGGCATCGTTTGCATCCGGGTCAGTAGGGTGTGTGTCTAGGTTAAGTTTGCATAAGAACATGCATCGTTCTTCAGGCTTATTTTGAATAGAGAATTTTGTTTTTCCTCGAGTGTTTTTATCAATGCACCCCGAACAAGACGATAATTCCACTAACATGCAATGACTTACTGGGGGTTAAAAGAACGTGTAATAATTTACAAGAGACTGAAAACCCAATCCTAAACAGGAAAAAGATGAAAAACCTCTACTTCTGTTCAAAGGACTGAGGAGGATTATGAACCGGACGATAGGTGAACGTTTCTACCCCTACTGAGGAATAAATAAATAGTAAATAATATTTCAGTGTCTAAGCGTAGAAGGAACAGGAAGCGCAATCCTAGACAGGAAACCAGGGATAAATATCTACTCTTATTCAAAATACTGAGGAAGACTGTGAGATGGACGACGGGCGAACATAGCTACTCCTGGCTACCACCAAATTCTGAAGGCATCAGTGTGCTTTGCTTAGCTGTGTTGAGGGATTGATTCATACCATTTACGAAAATACTTTTGTGAAATTGACGGTGCTGTTTGAACTCGGGACGCCATTCACATTTTCCACCCCGATAAAACCTTCGCTATATAAAGCTATTTAGTCCTTTTATTTTCGCTTGAATAGAAAATAAACAGAAGAAAACAAATATTTAGAAGAATATTTTGATATATGTTTCTTCTTTGTTATTTCTCATACAATTTATGTTTTTATATAATTTATTAAGAATGCAATCTCTGCCATCACAACTCTTTCAGACGATCGTCTTGTTAAAGCAAACAACACGATCTTGGAATAAGCAGATATATCACCAGGTTGTCTATTCTCTTACATTATACTGCAGAAATTTATCTTTCATATACGATCATTTGCCAATAGTTTGCAAGGTTTTCCTTAATTTCTCGAATTCTCTCTGATATTATGGCATTTCTTCCTTTCGTTTTCAAGCGCCATATTGTTTTCTAACTTAGTATTGCGAGTAATAAAATTAATTTATTTTTGGCTCTTTCTGTTAACACGTTAACTGTTGCATTGTTATAATATTGTTACCTTGCTATGTTGGTTTGTTTTTGGAAAAAATAATAAGAACTTTGCGTTTACTTAAATTAAATAATTATATAGACACTGAAGGCGAATTGTCATGAGCGCCTCGATTTGAGTTTCGATTTAATACTCTCTAACATGGGTTAAGGTAAGTGACACTTCCTACACATGATATAATATAATTAAGTAAAAAAAAAAATCGGATTGTATGCTATTCAATATTCAACGCTGGGCTTGATATAGCAGAAAACGTTAATTGATTTATAGCAGAAACAGTAGGGATCAAGTTACACGATATAACTGCTTTGAAAACACTCCACACACATCCAATATATATATATATATATATATATATATATATATATATATATATATATATATATATATATATATATATATGTTATCGGTCTGGAGGGGTCAATTCCAGCGTGCGGCACATTTGGAAACTGCCTGAAAAACATACCACCTATGTCTTGTGAGTTAAATTGGATAAACGGAACCCTGGGTGCTGTCGATAACTGTGCTAGCACGATCCCAGTCATCGTGGCCGAGGGCTAAAATACATACATATATATATATATATATATATATATATATATATATATATATATATATATATATATATATGATAACGATAAAACAAGAACATTTTGGGGAGGAAAGATTTATGACAAAGTGGAAATGTTTTCGCGTGAAGGATTTTGCCCTTTAGGACTTAATCGGACTAATTTTTTTTTTTAAAATTAACTTATCTGCCTTATATATATATATATATATATATATATATATATATATATATATATATATATATATATATATATAAGGCAGATAAGTTAAATACAGATTAAAACAGTCAAAATATGAGGGAAAATACCCCACACCTAAAAAAAACAAACTTGAAAATGGCCGAAAAATGCCTGAAAGCGCTTGGGACAATGAAAATTATGTAAAATTACTGTAATCCCTTATTCCTACAAAACGGAAAACGTAAGCATGTTGGATAATATAAATGTAAAATCTTCCTTCTATGACGTATTTAATGAAATATGTTTCAAAGAAAGGTTGATGCCACACACACAGACACACACACACACACACACACACACACACACACACATATATATATATATATATATATATATATATATATATATATATATATATATATATACAACTATTCTAATGTTATATATATATATATATATATATTTCTAATGTTACCTCTTCGGACGGCGTACCCTGACGATCCGCGTAGGTAAAACCTAGGGAGGTTTGCCTGGCTCTTTACGTTCATAGTTAGATTTGCACTACTTAGTGTATTGAGAACTTTGCTTAGTTATTTTACTTTACCCATGTCTGAGGTTTTTTCTTTGGTTTCCCAGCTTGGATTCTAGTCGATTGTTTTCGTCTGAATTACATGTTCTTAGTTCTTTCTTTTTTTTTTTTACTTATTTTTCCTTTGGTATTGGTTTGTTTGTTTATAAACCAAACCACCTAAGGATTTTCAGGACGAGTATATATTCATATTATTATTATTATATTTATATTATTATTATTATTTTGTATATATATATATATATATATATATATATATATATGTGTGTGTGTAGGTAGGATGAGAACGAATAGAGTAAATCTCCAACGTTCGTAACATTTAATTTAATTCTGTATTGATCTCCTGGTAGAATTAGTAACATCTTATACGGATGTATTAGCATTTAGTTAGTATTTTTGACATTGTATATTGATTGGCTGATACCAATATCTTATATGGATGATATCTATTTAATTGTTGCATATTATTTACCAAATAATTCTTTATTTTTAGATTATTTCTAGTTTCTTAAAGAGGCCTCATATTTATCAACTACAAAAAACAATAATGTAGGAAATCCACAAAGCTTATAACTAATTGGTATTCACTTAATACTACACTACCCGTTTGTACTCATTATGAATTTTGATTGTCTAGCATAAGTACATTTCTTGTATCAGGCTTTAAGTTAAAATCATTCCTCTGTAAGATGTAAAATCTTGGCTATGACACATTTCTAAGATAATAATTTCTATTTTTTTTTTTCGTTTTCGCTTACTTTGAATTTAAAGTAGGTCATATTCAATTTGTTGATCAGGGTAAAGTTCTCAAGCGTTATATATTATTTCAAAAAATGAGCATGTATTTTAGTTTTGGAACCAAATTAATTGTTCAGTAGGTAGAAATTTACAATCACCTGAGGAGAGGCAACGTTATGCGTTGAACCACGGCTGTAATATCCTAAATTTTTTCTCTCGGATCCTACCTGAATTTTACCAAAAACTAAATACTTTCCATGCCTGGGGATGACTGAATGTACAGTTGAAAGTACTTGCGTATTAAAGAAAGACTTTATACAGTTTATAATTTTTAAAAACAAAGATCATAACATTCATCGAGTGATTTGTAGGTTAATGCACCTTTAAAATTTTGTTTGTGAAAGGATTTCGCCATTTTATATCATTAATCTACTTTTTGTATGAATGATTCCTTGTAATATATATATAAGTTATGAAGACTATGAGGAATTGTTACCTGATGAACCGGAGTCCTTTAAAAAGGATTTTGGTGAAATAAATTATTGTAATGGTACCTTAAAATTGTGTGTTTTTCATTTTTTCATATATATATATATATATATATATATATGTTTCAGAAGACGACAGATATAGCTTATTTATCGTGAATGAGTATATGAATGGTAGGACATCTTTTAAAGAACAAAATTTATTAAGACCTACAAAGATTAGCAAAATTTGGAGGACTATGATTGCTAACGTACACGAATACGATGTAGACGATGTATTTGAATAATTAAACAGGTGTCTTGACAGGGTTGCTTATAATCTTACTGCAGATTTGTAGTTGCTGCGCATCACGGTGAGTATTTCCGTGGGATCCACCTAGATCTACCTCTATCCGCCTGTTGGTTTCAGCCTTCTGCCACAGTTTGGTAATTCTACAAAATAAATAGTCTATCTATCTGGTGGCTGTCCTGTCTAAACACCAATTTTAACTTAATTTTTTATACACCCAATGACTCTAATTGGTATCTCATTATAGGAGCAGAGCCTTCCTGTTCAATTCAGTATATATATACATACATATATGTGTCTGTATATATATATATATATATATATAGTTAATGATTGTTACTCATTTGCTTGTGTTGTGAGTTTGATCACTCAATCAAATCGTGTAGCATCTATTTCACAGGAACGAACAATATCTAACATTACAGGTGCAAATATCGCAATAATCAACACATATTGCATGTCATCCATTTGTGTGTGTGTGTGTGTGTGTGTGTGTGTGTGTGTGTGTGTGTGTGTGTGAATTTGCTTGCATTCAGATCTAGTCTTGTGCTTTTGCTTTGTACTTTGAGGAAGGAATGCGAAGCGTCCAGAATGTCATCGATTCTGACATGTTATCTCTTTTTCAGTTATTTCCCACTGCCATATCGTAGCTACATCATGCCTTTTCTATAATTATTTTCAGACTAATCATTCGGAATATGGAACCCCGTTTTAGCGGACTTTAGCGCAGTACTACATTGGCAGACATTTTTCATGGTTTTACTCTTGAAAGTGTAACAGTAACTAGTATTTGAATGTTTTCGACTTTAGCATTTCTCACTTCTGGAAAAGTCTTCAAGTTTCTGGCTTCTTGCTTCTGTAAAATAATTCATGATTTTTTCTCTCTTGGTTCCTGACCTTTTCTTGTTCTCTCTCTCCTAAATAACGCTTTCGCAGTTTGTGCCAGGCTCAGTAACCCCTTGCGTTTTAGTGGTTTCATCGCTAGGTTTGTTGAAATGATTAATACATGCATATATATATATATATATATATATATATATATATATATATATATATATATATATATATATATAATGTAGCACAATGATCCTTCACGAAAAGCTTTTTAGCATTAAGCAAGAGAAAACTTCACTTAGAACCAGTTCTCCTATTTTCTGCTCATTTTGACAGCCATTTTCTTTTATTTTTCCCCGTCTTATTTTTCATTATTCATTGTTGTTAATAAGGGCAAAAACAATTCGTGCATCATAGAAGATATAATTTATAAAGAAAAAGCGTCTATTCTCTTCTTTACATGATTACACGCCTTACGTATTCCTATGTATATATTAATCTTACTGGACTTTGTACATGAAAATTATTTACGCCTGCACTCTTAAATATAGCATAGAGAAAGGGAAGGAAGAAATTAAACGAAGACGGAGAAAAATCGAGGAGAAAAATTCATAATATAACAATAGTTTTGACTGTTCAAATCACAGAAGTGAAAAACAGAGATGATTATCTTACTAGGAAGTTAAAAGATAATTCTTGAATAACGAAAAACAAAATGTAGGCCAGTAACATAAAATAAATCAACTTTGGAAGTTAAATTTGAAGAAGAATTGAAAAAAAAATATCAAGATAAAATGTCATAACCAGAAAAAAGATCAATAGTAATACGGCGATTAAATTTAATAATTATTGCAATAATATTAATACTTTTCTGAAGAAATAAATTCGAACAGTAGTGGCAATAACAAGATTATCACATACTTTCAGACCATTAGGAGAGGAAACAAAAAGTCGAGGAAAGATAGATTAAGAAGAAAATGAAAAGGAGGAAAATAAACAGCAAATGCCACAATGGTAATCGAAAAGAATTCTGAGAAGAAAAGAATTCACATAAGTGTAAAATTAATAAATATGGAAATAAAATCAAAGAAAATCTTGGTTAATTTTATCGCATTTCAGTCAGCTGATAAAGAGAAAAAAGTTAAACTAAAAGAAAGCAATAATAAACGGGAAAAAATATTTGCGTGTAAATATAATGAAATAAACTTTAATTTTTCTTGTTTTAATGTAAATCTGCATATGCTTGAGTTTATCGCACAGAATAAAAACAAATGGCTTTTTTTTTTTAGAAATGTTCTAAATTTTGATACTTGAATGATAAGGAATTTGTCAAGGTTTTAACGCCAAAATATTTAATCAGATTGCGAAGTGAATAAGTAGGAAGCACTTGAAAATAAAGCTTTTGACGGACAAATATTTTCTTTTGCCATATTTGCGATATAAAACAACATATAACGATAGGTTGGAATAACAATTAAGAATAACAGAAGGAAAAGCCTTTCCCACTATACTTCAATTGAATTGTCTATATACATTGCGTGCCAAATTATTATCGAGATATCATTTTTTCTAATATTTCAAAAACCGTCCAATCAATTCACATACAATTTTCGCACAATGTTGGCAACACTGACCTGCGTAATCACGGAAATTTTCGTACTGATCTGCGCAATGTAAACAAACTGGCGCCATATTTGTTATCAGCACGGTGATTCGTGCGTGCCAAATTATTAGAAAGGTTTAGTAGAATTCCCAGAATTGAGCAAACGAAACTTTTATTAATGTTGCACGTGAATCAAAAGAAGCTAATAAATAAGATAATCAAACAAATAATAACAGATACAAACAAAGGCACAGTTTTAAACAAATTAATAGGGAATGTGCTTTCCCTGTTTTGAAATTACTTGGTGAAGTCGACGATCCATAGAATTTGTTAATTGTAGAATGTCATCTGCTGCAATGCCGCGAGATATGTCAAGAATGTCTTCCCACAAATCAGCGTTGCTCCTGAATTGTCGTCCGTTGGCGTACAGTCTTCGCTTCATGATGCTCCAAAGGTTTTCGATTGGGTTCAAATCCGGAGAATTTCATTTTTTGAGGTCCAGCGAAGCCTAACTGTTTCAAATATTCAGTAGTCTTGTGAGCAACATGTGAGGGAGCATTATCTTGCATAAAAACAATGGCCCTTCTGAAAGCAACTCTTTATCTTTTCATCCACGGTTCAAGATGCTCCTTCATAAACGCTATGTATGCATCAGCATTCATTTTGACGCAATCTGGTACTCTCGATGGGCCCACCAATATTTTTCCAATAATACCACCCCAGATCATTATGCCTCCACCGCCTTTTTGGCGTCTCAAACGCTGATGGCGATTCTGTCCATTCATTACCCAGGCTTTGCGCCATCTATCTGGCCCATCAAGTGCTTCTCGAGTTTCGTCTGTGAACAAAACTTTAAAGAAGTCAATCTTCATATTGTCCTCTGCCCATTTCAATCAATTTTGAATGTGATTTCTCAACGGAGGCTTCGATACAGGTTTGACTGTTGTTGCTATTTCCCTCAGATACCGACACCGAGTAATTTTAGACACAGTAGGATTCCCAATGCAACTGAAAAGCTCTTGACTGGTAAGTCCAGGGTTATTCGTGGCCTCTAGTTTAAGTCGTGACATGAGACGACATGAAATAACCTTCGGCTTGCCTTTATCTGACCTATTGCCTACTTGTGTAGGGTCGGTGGTGAACTTTTTCATTGTTTGATGACACCTCCCTATCATTTTAGAAATTTCTAGGGTTGATTTACCTTTTTCTTTTCAGCATCACTTAAACTGCTTTTACGGCCCATCTTTTCACTAAATTCTTACACTTTTCTAATAATTTGGCACGCTCAAATCACCGTGCTGATAACAAATATGGCGCCAGTTTGTTTAAAATTCGCAGATCAGTTTACAAATTTTAGTGATTGCGCAGATCAACATGAAACATTGTAGTGAGCGAAAAAATTGTCTTCTGGATAATAATGTTATCCATAAAAAGCAGTAGTCTTTCGGAAGAGGCTGTTGTATATATATTATTTTTATATATATATATATATATATATATATATATGGTGGCTGGTCCCAGTTATACTTCAGATCGATTATGGAATATATAATTAACTCTAAAGAAATAATAAACCTAGCAAGGTTTCACCCACACGGATCGTCAGGGAACAAAGTGATGATCCGTAGGGTGAAACGTTATTTAGGTTTACCTCAAATGCTTTAGGTTTGATTTTCTTTGTTCTACTTAGATTGAGCACTTTACGTAGTTATTTTACTTACTGGTATCGGGGTTTTTCTTTGGACTCTAATTGTTGGATGCTAGACGATTGTCTTCCGTGACACCATGTTCTCTGTGCTTTCTTTTTTGTTGTTTTTTTTTCCCCTTGAGTATTGGTCTGTTTATGTATATATTTAAATGCCCATTTTTGGACTGATCTGTCAAGATAAAGTATCGAATGTTTATAGATTATTATGTATATAATGACCGATATATATATATATATATATATATGAA
Source organism: Acanthosepion pharaonis (assembly GCA_903632075.3). Classification (NCBI taxonomy): domain Eukaryota; kingdom Metazoa; phylum Mollusca; class Cephalopoda; order Sepiida; family Sepiidae; genus Acanthosepion; species Acanthosepion pharaonis. The sequence continues at coordinate 567,874 of CAHIKZ030005293.1, forward strand.
TATCCACAACAGGTTTTTTATCCTGTATCACAGTTCTTTTAGTGTGGCTTTAGACGTCCGAACGTCTGTGAAAGGATCGAAACCCGACCGATTTGTCATCAATCTGAAGTTCTCACTTAGTTGATTGATTCGCAAAGAGGAAGGGCAGTTTATCTTCCATCGCACAAAATATGTCAGTCGCCCGTAGAGATGGGTCACCAATTTGGTTGAATCTGCAATGCTTTAATGACCTTCAGTTTTTTAAAATTATCGTTTTTCCCAGAGATTCGACCGGATATCCCGGAGGATTATCGTCATCCACAGTAGACTGTTTTTCTTCACAGCTTCTTCAGTGTGGCTTCTTCTTCTTCTTTATCATCATAAGCCGGGATCGAAACCCGACCGAGTTGGTATCACCAGAGATTTCGTTTCATCATCATCATCGCAGATAGAGGCAGATAAATGTTAGCGTTTTCTATGCGAGTGAATAATTAGTTATTGCGTACATGCGTGAAAATTAATAACATACCTTGCAAACATTCTAAGGATCAATGCTATGAGATCAACATGGATTGGAGAATGAGCCATGATACAATCTTCTTCTTCGTTTATGATTAATCGACTCAAATGAATCATCACCATCTTCTTCTTCTTCGTTTCATCATCATCATCAAATCGTCATCATGATCATCATTATATTCTTTTCAATCATCAAAAAAGAAAATCGTCTTCATGACGACGAATCTGTTAATCATCATCACCATCTTATTCTTCTTCGTTTCATCATCGGACATCATCGGCACGTTCTTTCCATCAACAAACTCATTACTTTTCTTCTAATGTTTTTCTATAAATTATTTCAAACTAGTTTGATCAATCAGTGATGTTTTAAATTTCTCAAAAGCTTAGTCTAGATCGTTATTTAAATACTCATTGTTTATAAGAAGATATATCACCTATTTCCATGAAAAAACATTTTGCATCCATTGATGTCCAGCCACTTGTAACTTGGAAATTTATATAATTTTTATTGAAAATTTTTTACAGCCAGTAATTTCCAGATCCACTAAAATTCTATCTTCTAAGGGACTTCTTTTTATTGTTCTACATTTTTTTTTCCTAAATTTTGAAGATGTTTGTCGTGATCAAAAGTCACCAGTCTTCATGTTTTTTTTTTGTTTTACCATGAATGATTTTTTACACATTACCACCCTCTTTCTCCTTGCAGTGTCATTCATTGGCGTGGTTTTGTTATTTCATGGTTGCTTTTTTTTTCTTCTGTCTTCAATCCATTTAAGTGTAAAATGAAGTATTGTCTTCTGTAATATTCCTGATTAAGGACGACGTTTTAAATTACAACGAGAAAAACGTTCTGATTGTCATTGTTTAAGCATCTTTTGAACGTTTACTTAAAACACTCTCGTTGCTCACAGATTTTAACCAAGTGGTTTTTTAGAATATCGTCTGTTTTAAAATTATTTGAATATTTTATCAGAATGTGAACATGAGGATGATCATCATCACAATCTTTTTGTAATAAAATGTCAAAATTTTGAACGACTTAGCAGTTCAATTCACATATGTTGTTTGGATAGCCTGTCTTGGGTACCGCAGAATTGGCGTTGAGCCTATCCCCGTGAAGATCGAACCACAGTCGATGGCCTCCAGCTTCAAAGGTCGCATTTGTGGCGTACACGTGCCAGTTGAGTCTATCGAGGAAATTTCGTCACTGACCGTTGGCAGTTCATTATGGTGATATTCCATTTTTATTCCATATATAGATTTGTTTTTTAGTCTATTTAACTGTGATAGAGTTATGTCGATACATGAATAAATTTCAGCTATCCATTGCAGTTTTTTTTTTATCCTGATTTGTTCTAGTCACCTTCCTAACCAGAAAAAACACTTTGGGAAAACCGGTTGATGAACCTACTAAGCGGGCAGTATTTTGTTACATAGTAGTAGCAGCAGCATGTATATAATCTACTGAAAATATATATATATTTTTTTTTCGACTTTCCTGTCGTAAATTCGATGATTTGAGTGTCAATCTAGTATCAGTTACTAGAAACGAACCAGCCCAACAAAGTAAAATGAGATTTGATTACAATGAAAAGTTTTCGTGAAGGACCATCCACACTTTTGAAGGGCCGAATACAGAGACTTAGGTGCATTACTTAGAGATCCTTAAGGACCTCAAAGCACCCTTCACAGGTATTGAATTCAGAGTTGTCCTTCTCCTAGACCATTTGCCATCCAAGGTTATAGAATGCAGTCTGTCCTGCTATTTGCCCATAGCTGGGTGGAGAAGAAGAAGATTCACACCTTTCCCAAGGGTATTAGCACGTAAGTGAATGTAATGGATTCGACTGGGATTCGAACTCGGCTCTCCGATTCCTCAATGCAAGCTGCTATCCATTACTCCACTGTTATCCATATATGCGATTCATTTTTATCTTTTAAAAAAGAGATTTTATTAAGAAGATTATTTCCGACTTCATATATTTATACTTTAATTCGTGTATTTTCACTTGACTTACGTTTTCAAATACGTAATTTCCCATAATTTACTAACAACGTAAGTTCCTGGGTTACAAAAATCTCAACCTACGACTAATCGTGCTAATGACTTATTCATCTTGTTTCAACTTACGCCGTTTGTCTCGTACATAAGGTGGTTTGGACCAGTTCTTGGTTGTAAGCCATATTGGATTGTTGCGCTTTCGCTTTGTTTCCTTTGTGTTGAGTTTCCGGAAACTTATTTCCTTTCATTATGGCTACCAAATGTAGTGTAATCACCGGGGAAAGAAACGAACATTTGTCGGTTGCTTGGCTTACGTCGTTCGATTGCAGCTTACAATGTTTATATGTGTATACATATTGAGTTTGCCTGTAAGAGATAACGACATTTTTTGGTAAATTATATGTTGGTTAATTCCAGATTAAAGAAATCCTGATTGCCGATTCCGATGACAAGATCTTACGCTTCGTAATGTCATCACTGGCAATAAATATACAAGCAGCATAAAACAATTTAATTTCATTATATGTATTATTCATTTTATTATATGTATTATATTTATGTCCTCAATGTGTTTTTGCTTTCAGTTATATTAAGATATGTTACATAAAATGTGTTGTTACGTCATAGATTCTTATTTTACTATTGAGTTAGCATACGTGAATGACTTAAGTGCTTCAGCACGAAACATCGCGGGTACATTTAGATTAGCACGGAAAATGGCGTTACTTCACATCGTAGACAGGGTGCTTTGTCGAAAGTAGAGGAACCCCCTACATAGTCTCTAGTTATCTACATAATAATTTACTGGATAATTTCAGATTTCGCCTAACATCATTTTTCTTTCTCCCTTCATATTATCTCAGCAATACATTGTCAAACATTTGGATATTACAAAAAATATATATATATACAAATCAAATCGATTTTTTTCTTACGTAATTCATTCATACCTTCCTAATCGCCTCTGTAGATAATATATCAGGAAACCTGTTATTTTAATTTGTTTGTATTTATTCCTAGCAGATTAGAAACGCCCTTTCCAGAGGTATGTATTTATCCGCTGATTTGTAGGAGAAACACATTTTCGTTCTTTTATTCGCTTTAAAATGCTACTTTTTGTTTGTGCATAAGGATTTGTATAATTATCTTTTGTATTTCTTTTTGTAATATTGGCGGATATTTGGTACGTAAACGGACGTAAGAACATACCTGAATCAATTCTTGGAAATTCTAACTTTGAATCATCTGAAATGAACGTTAAGTGTATATTTTATTGTTTCATTCATTTATTTCAACAGGGGGAGAAACAGATAGGAAAAAACGAAATCGTTTGTAAGCACACAGTGAGGACATACTTCCGCCAAATATATTCTAATAATAACTGAATGACCGTCCCAGCCTAAACTAATGTGAGATTTTCAATATATTTCAGATTAATCTCTTAACATTAACTTAAGAAACGGAACAATTTGCTGAATTCGTTTAGAAATTAAAAACAATTTTTCATGGATTTTTTAACCGTTTGAAATTTGCATAACTCATCAGCACATAACGATATATCTCTACAAATTGCGTTCGTTTGATATTTGAGAATTGATATGTTATGACATTATAATGGAGTGGCTACACGTTATGTTTTTCACAGGTTCGAATTCAGAGTTTTTTCTTTACATAGACTGATAGACAACCAAGTTAAGAGAGTGAAATTTATCTAGCTATTAAACCACTGCTGGTGATGGGCGTTAAGATACGATTCTTATTTTTATGACCCATTTTATGCTTTTCTAACTCGCTCTCTTCCTATCCACCTCTCCTTTCGGCTTTATACTTTTCCGTTACTTGGCTTTAGTTTCACGCTCGGGCGGCAAATTCGATATAAGGTAATTATCAAACACATTGATCAAATCATCGACTTATTCCGAAAGAAATCGATACCAAGAAAAAGTATTGCATGAAAAAAAATCGATAGAAATCCTATCAGAGGAAAAACAAACAAAAATATTACGCCCCCAAAAAGAAATAAAATAAAAAAATAACAAATTGTGACTCCAATAGAATATATGGTATTGGCGATGTCTTGAATTAATGGCGCGAAAAATTAATGCTATTTTATCCCTTACCTTTTTATGAGCGTACTTATACTTTTTTCAATTCTCACACGTTTAGTTCTTATTGTTTCCTTAGCTTTTTTCCTTTCACTTCCACTTCCAGTGAAGTCGTTGCTTTTTTATGACATTTTAATTTTTTCAATTTTTTCTTCCAACTTTCTGTAATTTCTTCCAATAAAATCAGGCATATTTATTATTTTTGCTAACATTTCTTTTCTTTATTTAAGCACATCTATTGCTCATGCTTATTTTCATTACAAATATTATTATTTCAAATGTAAAAACAGGTCATGCTGGAAAAGTTATGAACACTTCGACGTGACATAAAGATTAGCAAGCTTGTCTCGCTAGAACAATTACGACTGAGTAACCTTTTTTTCCTCACTCGTTGCCCCATCGTTTCGGCATTATGCCACATCTAAGCTAAGCTGAGAAAACCAATTGGGCAATTTGAGGTAGTACAACTGTCAGCAAGCTTGTCTCACTAGATCAATTACAACGGAATTGTGAGATCGATCCTCACTGGGTGCCCCATACATTAAGTCTGGTGTCACCTATAAGGTACTCTTAGAAAACCACCAGCACCCATTGACCATTTCGAGCTTGTGTAATAGTTAGAAAGATTGTCTTGCTAGATCCATTTCCGACTGAATAATGAAATCGATCCTCACTGTGTTCCCCATACTTTCGGCCTTGTGAAAATGTGACTTAGGCGTGGTGGACATGCCAGCAAACGTGTCTCGCTAGCTCAATTAAAACTGAATAGTGAGATCTATCTTCATTGGCCGTCCTGGGCATGTCGATAAACTACATCCGCGTCCTGGGTAAGACGACAAACTACGTCCAACAGCAAGGCCTCTAATTAGGAGGCTTTGAGGAGCGTGGAACCACCTCTTAATTGCTGATGTTCCCAGGCCCACCCTGGGCCGAAGTGGTAGCACCTGTCAGGGTCCCAGCTATGGGGAAATAGGTAATCACCCAAACTGGGGTCAAAACACTATGAACGTGTAAAAATGGGCATAACATATATACTTTGTAAAAAAAAATATTACCAGCAATACATTTTTGAAAAACAAATATTGCCAACAATGCACTCTTTGAAAAAAATATTACCAACGAATGGAAATTATTACCATAAATAGATTTTTGAAGGAAAAAATATTACCAATAATGAAAATTTTGACGGCTTTAAATAACCCATTGAAGTTGATATGCCGTAAAACAAAACAAACTAAACCAAACTACCTTCGTTGTGCGACCCATGCATCAGTTCTTGTGCCATATCTAAGCTACGTTTGGGAAATAGGTACTTCGACGTTGTGTAATGGTTAGCACTATTGTGTCGCTAGATGACTTACGACTGAGGAGCAAGTTCCATTCTCACTGGGTACCACATACTTTCGGCCTCCTGCCTCAAGGACACATGGCACAGTGGATAAAGACGTTGTGAGTTCAATACCCGGTTAAGGCAGTGGAGAATTTTCAGAGGGAAAATTATCAGGAGATAACTGATAAACATGGCACGTGGAACTAGAACAATCTACGCCAGTGGTCGAAATAAAAGGTTCAGTTCGAAATTCCAACCACCTGAAGAAGGCCGGAGCGTACAACGGCCGAAACTTTGTGACAAATATGGCGACAAAGATGAGGACAGTAGTCCGATTAATATAAATATATATATATATATATATATATATATATATATATATATATAGAACGCTGCCCATTTTTTTTAAAAAATTCTCTGACGATTTCGGAAAGCGTTTGACAGAGACCTTTTAACGGCCCCTAGTATGTATGTATGTATGTATATATATATATATATATATATATATATATATATATATATATATATATATGTGTGTGTGTGTATGTGTGTGTGTGTGTGTGTGTGTGTGTGTGTGTGTGTGTGTGTGTGTATATATATATATATATATATGTGTGTGTGTGTGTGTGTGGATGGATGTGTGTGTGTGGATGGATATGTGTGTGTGTGCGTGTGTGTGTTTGTGTGTAAGTTTCGTGGAAAACGACTGACAATTTGCTGTGGTTAATGTTTTATATATTTTCTCATGTGTTCCCACAATTTTCCTCTTTTCAGGGCATAAGTTATAAAAAAAAATGGACCAATGTTTTCAAGCGATTTCGGATTATAATTTTAGCCATTACCAGTGATGAATTATATTTTACTTTAAATGAATATATGGATTATTTTATGCATATATCTCGAGTTATAGGAATGTTTTATTTTCCAAACACGGTCAGGACATTTTGGCCGGATTCATAGTTGATATTATTGACTGATGGCCTTTTCTTTTTTATTAATAATGCTTCAATTGCTTTTAGCCATGTGGATGATGGTATAATATTTCTCGATACCTACATAAAACTATCCGTATATTCAGTTAAATGTAAAATAATATTCAACATTGATAACGGCTAAATCTATAACCGAAATCGCTTGTAAAAATATTCGGAGAATTTTATATAATTTATGTCCTGGAAGAAGAAAATTGTATGAATACAAGAGTTTTATGATAAAACAAAACTCAACCATAGCACCTTGTCAGTCTTTTTCAACGAAACTTGAATAAAACAGGGATTGTTGCTTAAATACATATATGTGTGTGTGTTCGTTTGAGTGTGCGCGCGCGTGTACACGTGTGCACGTCTGTGTGTGAGTATGTGTTCGTCCGAGCATCTGTGCGAGCCTGTGTGTGTGTGTGTGTATACGTGCGCGCGCACAAGTATAGATCGTGTTTTGGATAATATAATTTATTGCTCTGAGTAAACGTTTCGGGAGAAAAACGCATAAGCTTTTTCGAACGGAGAAAAAAAAATCTATTTTTCAAATATATAGCATCGTTTTCTATCGTTTCATCCATGTTTTGTTTTTTCGTTTTTTGTTTTTTTTTATTTTTTTTTTTGCATATGCATGTTTTTTTTTCTGCGCACGCGCATGAAGATCGTAATTCATATTAAAAGTTCGTTCTTTTCATTAAAAAATTATTTTTTTTTAAAACCCTTCTCTTCCTATATCTCTTCCCTTAAAAATACGATATCGCAAACGATATTATATTTTAGCATATACAATTTTCGTTTTAGCGCGATAGGATCTACTCAGACAATTACTTCTGGAGTGAGGTAAACTTTACTGGGTGCTCCATATAAGCAGAGCTATGCCAGGTAAAGTTAAACTTGTAAGAAAAGGAACCTGATCATGAAACAGTAGAAAGAAACTTATATTCATTATTCATTACTATTGTAATCAGTAGGTGTTCCATACTTTCGATCTTGTCATACTAATTAATAACTGATAGACAACTTTTCCGGTGCTTCTGCTATATATTTAGAGATTCTTCAGAAAATCCAGAGAAAGATTTGCCATGTTATCGATCCTGATCTGGTATCTCGGCTTCATTTAATTTCCCGTAACCTAACGTCGTTTCCCTGTGACTATTCAATAAATACTTATATGGTTATTGTTCTGATGTAGCTTTCTTGTTTCGAAATTTTTCATTTGAAATTGCTAGATGCAAACGTATGTTTTATGCTAAGATTCTCTTCTATAGAAGAGAATCTTAGCATAAAACACTATTAGCTTGGAGACCTCTACTCCAGCTTCTTGCATTCCAGTCAACTTTAAAATGTAAATGCAATTCCCAAATAACATAGAAACGCAATGTATGTAGAGATTTATTTTAATGTACTAAAAAGATATAAAACTTTAATATTTAAGTGCTATATCAATCCTTATCGTTTGTACTAATGTATATACTTTTATTGTTTTTCTTTTTAATAAAGTGTTTTTCTTCATTTTCTCATATTCTTTCATATTCAGTAACCATTGCATCTTAATAAACCCTGCTATAGATGAAATAATTAAAGAAGTAAAGAGGATGGACACGAGGATTAATATCTATCGCGTTCTAAAATGGAGACGACTAAGCGTGTTGAAATATCAGCCAAGTCTAGATTGCTCATTTTGGAGCGACATCCTCGGAAATTTAAGCATCTCTCTGTTATGTCGGAGGTTACATATCAAGGTTATTTCGCCTTCGTTCGTAATCATTGTCTGAATTCAAGTGCTTGCCTGTTTATATGTAGAGAAGTCCGGGAAGGACATTGTTGCATTGAAACATAGTCTGATCGTTTACCACAACTGAACTTTTCAGTGTTTTATCCGACAGCAACCTTGCCGTTAAGTTGAGGAAGTTTGGATGATGGTTATGGAATTCTGTAAATATTTCGAAACAAAGAATCACTCACACACATGATATTCCAGAAATCAAAGACTATCATTCCTTAGGATATACCGGACGTAACACCAAAATTGTCCATACATACATAAATACATACATACATACGGACGTGTGTAACAGCAAAATTGTCCCGATGAAATGCATAATTATACATCCACAAAATGTCTAATATCTAAAAAAATCATTAAACTAATTGAGTTTCGTATCTGTCTATATGTCTGAGATGAGGTATTATGCACACTGTTTACATTATTCGGACTATTGTCCTCATCTTTGTCGCCATATTTATTAAAACGTTTCGGCCGGTGTACACTCCAGCCTTCTTCAGGTGTTTGGAATGTCGAACCCAACCCTTTATTTCCATTTGTTTAATGGATGTCAGTTATCAGTTATCGCCTGTTAATTCCCCTGTCCAATTTCTCCACTGCCTTAACCGGGTATTGAACTCAAATTCTTTGTGTTCCCTCACTGTATCTAATTAACGCCTTTGTCCACTGTGCGATGTGTCTTTGAGTACAATAGCCTGAATAATGTAAATAATGTAATTGTGTTTCCATTTTTCATGTTTTCAAATAAGACGTTTAGCGATGTTGACAACATTTTCCTTAAAAAATTTGTGGAAAATCCTTTGATTTATTCAGCCGAATAGAGAACAGGTTAAGATTCTTTTGTGTCAGCCACATTGTCTTCCCAACTGAGCAATGTTGAGAGGCAAAAATCATGCAGGTCTTCACTAATGGTACCAGAACGGCTTCCATCTTCAAAGACCATTCAAGAACCTCAAAGAGAACGGTGAATGGAAGTGAGGGGAAATGAATCAGGAGGTCACAACAAGAAGAGGGATCATCATTTCAACTTACAGCTACATATATCAATTAGAAAAGATCCAACTCAATATATAAGAATTTTAGCACATGAGAGAGGTGTTTCAGAAATGACAATCCAAAGTGCAGTGAAAAAGTTTTAAAAATGGAATCGTACGTGAAACATGTGAGGCATCTTTTTATTTCAGGACAGAAAGTTAGAAGGTTAGAGAGAGTGAATATCTTCTTGAATAATTTGTAAATTCTTCTTATATATATATATATATATATATATATATATATATATATATATATATATATATATATATATATATTTCAATCCTTCATGAGATTGCAATCCTTAGTTGTGATTAATTAATGATGAACATATCATTTTCGTGATCGATTTCATCACGATTATTGTGTTAACCTGAGAGAGTAAATATACTTTCTTATATTCCTCAAAGTAGAGTCCAAATGTTTTATAGAAACCACGGAGAATTTCTGTTAGATATCTTTAATCATTTCTAAGATACAACGATTCAGAGCTTAATCTAACAATTGGACAATTTTGCTGTTACGTGATTTGGACAATTTTGCTGTTACGCACGGTATATTTATATGGCGGGACCCTCGGTGACTTAGTTAATATCCGTTTCTGCTTTCTTATTTTAGGCTAATTTAGACTGTTTCAGGAATGAACAAGCGGTGGCAGATTGAAATATATTTCCCCTAATTTTACCCGTCACCTGTGGGGTACTAATTAGCTTAGGCAAGTGACACTGGTGTCTTCATCTCGCTAATATCTTAAAATTATCTGGTGGATATATCTGGGAGGCATTTGTGGAACCTATTTCTGCGGCACACTACCGTCCTACATCCGCTTCCTGGGTAACATGACAAACTCCACCCAACAGACAGTCCTACGGTCAATAGGTTTTGAAGAGCGAGTAACCACTACTTAATTGCTGTTTTTCCCAGGTCTACCCTGACCCGGGGTGGTAGCATCTGTTAGAATCCCAGCTACGGCTATATATTTGACTCCCGAAACTGGGGTAAAAAAACTGTGAAAGTGAAAAACAGGTTTTAATACCAGAAATGCATTGTAAAACATTATTACAAGCAATACATTATTTCCAGCTACACATTTAAAAAATACCCGCTGTACATTAAAAAAATTACAAGCTATAAATTTAAAAGAATACTGGCTATACATTAAAAAAATTACCAGCTATACATTAAAAAAATTATCAGCAAAACGTTTAAAAAATATCCGCTATACATTAAAAAAATACCAGCTATACATTTTTAAAAAGAGCTATATATATATATATTTTTTTAAATTGCAAGCAATACATTTTGGACAAAAGTACCAGTAATAATAAACTTGTCATTAAATTACCTATTGAGTCTGATAGGCCTTTAAAAAAAAACAAAAACATCTTCGAACTCTGTATTAATATATCGGTTAAAGGAGTGGCTTTTTTTACTATTCACATTTTACTTTCGCATATCATGTCTTAATGTTTGAATGGATTTTTATCTGACAATATTTCTTATGTTTATAAACATTCTTTTATATTTTGTTTAAATTTCAGGTACGAAACTGAAGCCAGCAGATATAGATTCGTAGAAGTCCCAAGGAAAAATGCGCATTCCTTAAATAAGCAATTCAAAATCTGCTTTATCTACGAAGCCTACATAAACGAATTTGTAAAGGAAGCTTTCGGCCATACAAACGGTTTCCTTCATGCAGAAGTGAATAGTAGTTTGATTGTTGTCGGACGTCTATACAAATAAGAAATGATATCATGCCTTATTGATAAAATCAGGTATTTTATAATGTTTTTGGTTACATAATAAAAGAGATATTAGAGATTATGTGACAGTATGTCAGTTCATGTCTTGGGCACTGATTTTAGCAATTATATCTTAATGCGAATGATTTACAAATAAAATTATTTGAGGTCGTCTTCTAATTGTTAATTCTTCAGATTTGCTTATAAGAATACAATAATTTTCAACGGTTTATCTTCATAGTTTCTACTATTACTTGGTAATAATCAAAGCTCCCATGTTAGGTCCTGTTATTAATTCATAATCTATTTTGTTAATTTAGCCAAATAAAACTGTGGAGAAAAAAATCACGCAACTGGAGACTACATTTATATATATTTGAATAGGCCATAAAATGACTGATGTTTTTCACTCAACGAACAATTGGGAAATACGTACATACATATATACAGAATTATAGTTTTAAAGTGTGTTATATTTATGAGATAAAGTTCTTAATATCAGAGATAATAGCGTATGTAAATATAATTATAAAAGTGAACATTGAAGTCAACACACAGAGTCTAGCATGAATTTGCCTGCCGCCTCTGAGTGTTGGGCTATATCACTATATATATATATATATATATATATTATTTTTAGGTGATAGGGTTT
>CAHIKZ030005293.1:585000-612500 GCA_903632075.3 Acanthosepion pharaonis
TTTTTTTTTACTGTTGTACCTGTTCTGTCAAAACTATGATATTTGTTAGAAAGCTTAATATTGAGATGCAATGAAACATTGAAAAATTGTATTGAGATTCGATAAAACATTGGAACATTTTATTGAGAGTCAATGAACGCTCTTTAAAAAATGTTTTTGCTTAAACAACCTTCCAAATGTGCTCATATATGAAAGAATAGTCTAAGGCCAGACTTTTCTCCATATAACATATACATCAGTCAATAAAGGCCTTATGATATAAAGTGTTCCATATAGGATAAACAGGTCGTCGTTAGCGGAACTTGTTGCCGAGTATAAGGATGCTCTTCGATAAAAATGCATGAAATGATTCCTATGTTGTATCTGAAGAGACGTCCGCAGCCACCGCATTATAAGGTAGAAGTCCGCGGATATACATGTTTGACTTTCCTTTGGAATCTCTTCGTCTTTTCTATTTGTCTTCTGGTGTTTTCGAAGAATATTGTTCTTCGTGAACGGCTCTGCTCCAAGTGATTCTTTATGCAGCAGGTATAAACATTTAATGCATCTTTACTATGCTATTTCTTGTCACATTTTTAAAAGAAACCATGTATTATATTATTGCAAATATTAACAATAACATTAAGTGTATCTTATCTAATTGCATACTGAGGGACACGAAAGATATAAACAAATAAATACACAGCGGTAATTATTATATAGTGTCGATAAGTATGTAATTCCTATGCCATTTCTGTCCCATTTTTTAAAGAAACCATTTATTATATTATTGCAAATATTAACAATATCATTAAGTCTGTCTTATCTAATTACATACTGAGTGACACGAAAGATATAAATAAACAGATACACAGTGGTAATGATTATATAGTGTCGATAAGTATGTAATTCCTATGCCATTTCTGTCCCATTTTTTTTAAAAAAACATCTATTATATTATTGCAAATATTAATAATAACATTAAGTGTGTTTTATCTAATTGCATACTGAGTGACACGAAAGATATAAACAAATAAATACACCGCAGTAAAGATTATATAGTGTCGATAAGTATGTAATTCATATGATATTTCTTGTCCCATTTTTTAAAGAAACCAACTATTATATTATTGCAAATATTAACAATAACATTAAGTTTGTCTTATCTAATTACATACGGAATGACACGAAACAAATAAATACACAGCGGTAAATATTATATAGCGTTGATAAGTATGTAATTCGAAATATTTTGTAAGATCGGACTGAGATTATGTATACAGAGGAGAAATATTTTGAAGATCGTTAATTATATGTTCAGTTTATCAATCAATTTATTTTAGGGAAAAATATTGTAAAAATTTGTACGCACCTAAATATATAAGGTGCGTATGGTTCTGATAACGCATGTCAAGGCTCTTGGCATGTGTCAACATCAGTTCGGGTAGGATTACACGACATTAAACCCAGAAGACATCAAATGAAATAATTAATAAAACGTAAAAAAAAGATGAAGCAATAACAAACCTTATGTAAAAGACGGACGTGTGAGTTAATTTTAAAGAATCGTGAAAATTAAACATATTTTTCAAAATATTACATATGTCTTAGAAGTGGAAAAATCAAAACGACGTGACACCTGAATAAAGTTCATTTCGTGCAATTTATGATTAAAACTGCAGGTGTTTGCAAACATGCAATTTACAGGATTATTTACAAAAATGTACAAGGAATCGGGAAATTTAAAGAGGAAGAAGGAGAGAGTGGGTGAGTGCAAAAGAGAAAAAAGGTCGATGGAAAGGATAAGAGAGTGTAAAAGAGAAGGAGAGATTCAGGGAGTTATTAATGAAAACAAAAATATCGATTTTTTTCTCAGTTTGAGACATGAACACGAGAATTTGAATGAAAACAAATGTAATAAAACATAAAATCATTGTAAATATGAATACAAGAGAAACAGAAATGTGTAAAATAATTACAAAGTATTTTCTTATCAATAAATGATCCTAACTGTAAAAAAACATCAGTTTGTTTGTAAATATATATATATATATATATATATATATATATATATATATATATATAGAGAGAGAGAGAGAGATAGACAGATAGATAGATAGATAGATGTGGAGTATATCGGCAGCAATCGCTCTTTTATGCATGTTTCATTAAACACAACTCAACCAGGCGATTAAGATTTTTATCAATTTTTCTTGTGTTCTTATAAATGTTTTCTTCTGTAAGCACAAATTGTGTAAAACTGTCCAAATATTCTATATATCCGCGCGCTTTACCCTATTCTAATACCCATTATCAAGGATTAAAAAAATATTAAATGAATATGTAGAACTTTATATATGTGCAACTAAAGTGACGGAATGTTTAAAGTTATTCCAACCCCCATATATATATATATATATATATATATATATATATATATATATATATATATATATATATATGGAGAGAGTTTGTTAAATATTGAGTATTTCGGCAGCAATACTACTTTTATGCTTGTTTCATTAAATACGACTACCACAGTACGGCGATTATTCTTTAAATTCATTTTTCTTGTGTTCTTATAAATGTCTTCTTTCTAGAAACGGGAATGCGTAATGTAAATACGAAGAATTTTCTTCTTATCAATAAATGATCCGTAATGGTAAAAACATCAGTCTGTTCATACACACATATATATATATATATATATATATATATATATATATATATATATATATATATATATAGAGAGAGAGAGAGAGAGAGTGATGGATGGATAGATATTGTGTATTTCAGTGATGGGAATGCTTATTTATTTATTTAAAAACACACAACCACAAAGAGATTGATATTGTGTATTTCGGCACTGGTCATTCTGTTATGCATGTTTCATTGAACAAGACCGATACAGTACAGTGATTAAGCTATTTATTAATTTTGTTTTTGTGTGTCCTTATAAACGTTTTCTTCTCTAGACAAAAATTGAGTAAAACTGTCCAAATATTGTATATATCCCAGTGCTTTAGCCTATTCCAATAGCCATTATCAATGATTAAGAAAAATAATTGAATATGTAGATATTTGTATATCTGCAACTATAGTGACGGGGATGTTTATTCTTTTATTTATATATTTTTGCTTTTCAAGCAGGGTCAGCACAATAATGGCTAAAGAATACTCGAATGCGCTCTGATATATAGAACATTTCCACAGATATATCTTGGAACGCAATCTTCAGGCCATGAATACAAATGTCCGTGTGTGTGTGTTATATTTATATAAACATATATCTATGAAAACAAAAGAGAATGTCAACTTTGGCGGTTATCATCTCTGTTGTAATGTCCATAAAACCAATCTGATTGTGGCTCAGGTGAGCCGAAAGCTTAAATCGAAGACCAGGATAATAAAGATATATTTAAACGTTGGTCATTTTTGTCGTTATTTTCTCTTAAACCTAAAGCCATTACATGACGCTTAGAAAGTCTCATGATGAAAAAATAATGGACCTTACTACATTGTCATATATTTAACAATATATGTTTAAATAATGATCTGATGCACCTATAAATATATATATATATATATATATATATATATATATATATATATATATATATATATATATTTCTGTTTATATCTGTTTCTCTCTCTAAATCTAATATATATATATATATATATATATATATATATATATATATATATATATATATATAATATTAGTGACAAAATATACATACATATGCAAAATATATAAATATATATGCATAGGTGCATACACATACATGTATATTTTTTAATGAAAAATTCAAGAGGATACAATCCAGTTAGAACTCAATGTCCAGGAAATATATATATATATATATATATATATATATATATATATATATATATATATATATTTCATTTTATATTATATATATATTTTTATATTATATATATTTTTTATATTATATATAATTTCTTTTTTATATTATATATATTTTCTCTTTGAATTTGTAGGTCTGATGAATTGGATCATATTTACGATTCCAATGGAATAAATTATGACCATGCAATATTAGTGTTTAAACCTTTTTTATTATATATATATATATATATATATATATATATATATATATATATATATATATATATAAAAAAGAAATAATTAGGGCATTTGACTCCGCAGTTTCGTGTTAATATGTCCACTTTTCAAGGGTTAATAATAATATTTACAGTTGTAATGAATATCAGTTTACTTTTCAAATTTCATATCTGCGTCGTTTTTAACTCCTTTATAGATGTGCGAATGTTTGTTTTACAGGTGATCACGTGATCCTTCATAAATGGAATTATTGTAATTGTATATTTGGAAATTCATAAACGTAATTGTTTTTCAGTTGTAAATTTTTCAGTTGTATATTTTGTAATTTTTATTTTTCATTGTCATTTTTATTTGTATCTATATATTTGATTGTTTATATACATACACACACACACATATATATATATTGTATTGCTTTTATTATAAATATGTTTATTATTATTTAATGTATATTATTTGCTGTTATATTTATTATATTATGTTATATTATGTATGTTGCAACGTAAATATCTATTAAATTGTCTGCAAATACACATTAATTCATTTCTCTTGTTTAATAATTTAATTCATCATATAATTTCATTCTTCTAAAAACAGTCTGCACATTATATTATTAATATTATATAGGGGTAATTTTTATGATTCCTATTTTTCCTTTAGTTGTTATTTTTTTTTTCTTTTTGTCTCTATATGTTGATAATGATGTGTTATTAAGTGTATCTATTTTAAATGGCATTTTATGAATATTAATTCTTTATTTGAAAGTTGTTTCAGTTGCTCCTATATTATTTTTTTCTTAAATGTCAATGTTATTTGATGCAGTTGCTTCATATATTATATTATTGTCTAGATATTATTTTTAAGTGAGCCGTTGTTTTTATTTTGACAATTATAATTATACGGATTTTTGTCATTGTAATTGCTATAATTTTATTTAATATATTTATTATATTTATTCTTTTTTCCATATTATTCATACGATTATAATAGATTTTAATTTTATTTTTATAAATGATTTTGATAGTTCACTATTTTTAGGGAAGCGTTTTTCCAATTAATTTAAAATATATATTTTCCTATTTTTGTTTTTATCATATTATTTAATGTGGATTAGACGAAATTATATTTCTTTTTCTTTTATTTTTGTATGTATAATTATTAGTTATATATTCTAATATATTCGAATAACCACTTTATCTAAATGCCGAATCATATATGTTTTATTTTCATCAAATATTTTTATATTGCTAGAATGAGTTGCAGTTCTTTTACAAATAGATATTGGTATATGTTTAAATACATTATGTGGGTGATATGAATATTTGTTTATATATACATATATATATAGAATTATTATTTGCTTTCCTGTATGGTTCGTTTGTAGTATTATTAAATTAAATGTTATGTCTAGAAAATTTAATATTTTCAGATTAGATTTTTTGTCGATTGTAAATCCTAATTTGTTAAATATTTCTATTATTTACTTTTTTTATATTTCCTGTTTTTCTGCTATTACTATTACAATTATTCAACTATCACTCAGTATGACCCTATATCCTTATATTAATGATATCTGGTGAATTATGTATATCCCTATAAGATCGAATATGAATGTGCCTTCATAACTGCCCATTGATACATCAAAGTTTTCATTATTATCATTAGTATTATATTTTTAGCCTTATTTTATTGTTGTAGTATAATAATTATTTCTCCAAAGATTAATTATGTCGATTTTTTTGTATTGAATGTTTATGTGTTTGATTTGCTAAGTTGAAAATTTATTTAATATATATTTTGTAAGAGATGGATAAATGTTTATATTGCATATTGACAACATATGAAATAGATTAAGTTCGACAATTCTTTCATATATTTTCTGTATATAGGTTGTTTTATTAGATACAATTTATTTAAGTAAATGCTCTGTTATTTAAATAGACAGTATTAACTACATTTATCGACATTAATCTTCGAGAAATTCCGTGGAAAATATGTGTTCAAGACAGGAATCGAACCTATAAGAAACCGTCAATTGATACATTTTGTGAGCGGATATTATCTTTCGGAAAAGATATTCGAAAACTTTTTGATTATAAACAGTAATTTGGACTTTGCTAAACTGACGCTTGTCTGTAGCTGACTGTTATAGCACGTAAGATCAATTGAAAGTTCAGTACAGGACACAGGTTCGAGCGCATATTTTCTACCAATTATTCTCGGCATTTCAGGCCAGTAAATTTAACTAATACTGTTTATTTAAAAAAATAGAACATTTACGTAAATAAATTATGTCATGAAATAACGTATAAATAGAAAATGTATTATATATATATATATATATATATATATATATATATATATATATATATATATATATATATATATATATATATATATATATATATATATAGAAATAAGGTTGTTGTGGTTCCAACGAGAGAAAAGTACGTAATTTAAAAAGAAGAGAAGAGAGGTGCCGTAAACGTTTTTGGTTGTAATGTAGTTTTGTAGAAAAAATATTATGTCTATTATATCCGAATGTATTTCCTGAATTCAAGAAAGACATTCGGATTACTAACACAAAAACAGAGAATTTAACATTGAAAAACATAAGGAAAAAATTAATTATTTTTAATAATATGTGGAAATCTCCGCTTATACCTGAAGACGGTCACAAGACCAGAAACACGTGTAGTAAAATTATGGAAAATAAAGCATAATATTTTTTTCTAAAAAAAAAAGATTACAACCAAAAATGTTTGCGGCACCTCTCTTTTCTTCTTTTTAAATTTATGCCTTTTATGCTTCACTAGAGTCATCATAAGAATGATAATACCTTTTTATATAACTTTCAAAGTACACGGGTAATATGTTCTGTATATGACTTCTCGCATGTAAGATTTAATTCGGAATTTTAATTAATAAAAATATTAAATAATATTACCGAAAACAAACATTAAACGGAACTAAAAACGCAACGTTCGAGATTTTTCGCAATTCACCTGTGTGAAATTGCGTTATGCTTATTCTCACGGGTACTACTGTCATTGAACTAGGAATATTTTATTTTAAAATGCTGCATAAAACTGCGAGACAGAGTAATCATTAATATTCACCCTTTGCCCCCCCACACGCACAAACACACACACACACACAAACACACACACACACACATATATATATATATATATATATATATATATATATATATATATATATATATACACACACACACCTATTGTCACCAAATTATTTTAAGAAAACTATTCAGTAAAAATAACATTAAAGTCACCTACAGCTACGAAAATAACAATTGCAAACATACGTTGAAAAACATATATTTTGTTCGTGTATATAATTACTTGATACAAACTAATATCCTTGAATTTGTCTTGATTAAATCAAAGGAAAAAATATATTTTTTCTAATTTTTTATTTATTACACACACACACACACACACACACACACACACACACACACACACACACACACACATATATATATATATATATATATATATATGATAAACTATAGTTTTAAGGTGTGTTATATTTATAGGATAACGTGCTCAATATCAGAGATAGAGCGTCTGTAAAAATAAATATAACAGTGAACATTGAAGTTAAGACTTAGAGGCGACAGGCTGTTTCATGCTAGGCGCAATCGTCAGACCGCGAATGTTGGGTTTTTCCTCAAATATTTATATATGTGGATCAGTGGTGCATTGTTGGTAGACTATTCTGACTTGTTTATTTATTTATTTGTTTTCGTTAATTTATTTATTTTTCATTTTCATTTTGTATTATTTATTCTTATCGGTTATTGATGTTTTATTGACGTAGCAAAAAAAAAATAACAGCCATAATAGATTACCCACATTGCACCACTGACCCATTTATATAAAGAGTCGAAGAAAAACCCAATATTCGCGGTCTGACGATTGCGCCTAGCATGAAACAGCCTGTCGCCTCACCTCTGAGTGCTGACTTTAAAGGTTCACTTTCATCTATATATATATATATATATATATATATATATATATATATATATATATATATATATCTATATTCTCTCTGAAATCGACGTATAAGGGTCAAACAGATAAGTTCCTAAGAAATCAACTGCCCTATAACAGCACATGATATTTGATTATAGTGTTGAAGGTTTCGTGCAGGACCATCCACATTTTTTGAAGGGCCGAATACAGAGAACTGGTGCACTATGTGCCACAAGGACCCCAAACGACCCTCCGCAGGTTTTGAATTCAGAGTTGTCCTTCTCTGCGACCAGTTGCCATCCAAGGCTAAAGAACCCAGTCTCTCCTGCTATCTACCCATAGCTGGAGGGGGAAGAAAAGGAGTCACAACTTTTCCCAAGGTTATTAACACGTAAGTGAATGTAATGGATCCGTCTGGAATTCGATCTCTGCTCTCCGTTTACTAAATCCGTTATCCATTACTCAACCTGTGCCTCCTATATATATATATATATATATATATATATATATATATATATATATATATATATATATATATATATATATATATATTAGTGAGACCCTGGTTCGAATCTCACTAAGGTCAATTACGCAGGAAAGAGTCTTCCTGATGTTATCGGTCTGGTGTTGGGGCGATCCCTACGTGCTACACAGTTGGAAAGTGCCTGAGAACCATGCCATAGGTTGACCCATGACTTGTGAGTAGAATATGGTAGATAGAACACATGGAACCGTCGTTAACTGCGCTAGCACGAAGTCACAAGTCATCGTGACCGAGGGTTTGTGTATGCTAGTCTTTTTCAGTTTATTGATCATTCTAGATAACACGTTCTCTCCCAGAACCTGCAACTAAGTCTGCTCAGCACAGTTGCAGTATAAACCACCGGTTGGGTCTGTGGGTGTTGAACACACTCTAATGTGCATGAGTAGGTGGGCATCCTCGAATGCGAGTGGCCATTTATTATTATTATTATTATTATTATTATTATTATTATTATTATATGTATGTAGATAGATAGATAGATAGATAGATACGGAGAGACAGACAGAGATAGATAGATAGATAGATAGATAGATAGATAGATAGATAGATATGAACAGCCTGCGATAGATAGATAGATACGAACAGACATAGATAGATAGATAGATAGATAGATAGATAGATAGATAGATAGATAGATAGAAGTAGCATAACATCATAACTAGAAGTAAGGACGTCTTTTCTTTTCTGACACTTACAAAAGATAAGATTGGGATATAAAACGTCGGGTGAGGGCACTGAAATTTAACACGCGCGATTCGGAAGCACCCACGTTGAAGTGGCCTCCCATATACCGCACATCATCCATCAATTCAGCTCAAAATATTGAAGCTTACCCGAGGGCCAAATGTTACCAGACATGAGCCGTCGGCAAAGTTCACCATCTTCACTCGTGTGAAAAATATCGCGGGAAAGCCGAATGCCTTTCTTCACCCATTATAATTAATTGCAGATAGAATTCGGATTTGTGTAGAGGAATGGAGTAATGGGTGAACTGAAGCCTAATGTTTGAAAACTTTCAGACCAGAAGTAGAATTTCATGATCTGGGTGCCGAAAATTTTTCCTATGATTGATCGATGATAATAAATTGTTGGGGAGATGGTTCGGTGTAAGTAAAGAGCCAGAAGTTAAAGTCAAGAAATTTATTTAATTAACTATTTCGGAAACGTCTAAATTTCGCCTAGCATATTGTGGGACTAATTACTAAAACTGTCGACCCTGAACATTGAGATTAAAAAAAATAATAGCATTTCTTTCGTTTTCTTTTCACCAGAGATATATCGACCCTGCCATGTGCAATTCACACGGGATCGATTATTTTAACTAAGTTTGTATAGAATGTACAGAAATCTACTCAAAATGTTAGATTATTATAAAATTATAGATAAAAAAATTAATAATGTCGATTAATTCGATATGCCAATTAAATATCGGTCTTCAATTAAAGCTGCTCTGATCAAAGAGTACGTGATCCATTTTGGCACGTCTACTTATATTATGTTAAATAAAGTTGACACCGAACAATGACATCAGGTAACGTAATTCTTTAATATACTTTACTTTCTTCACTCAATTACTTTATTTTAAGTGGCTAAGAAGAGAAAGTTGGTGATTTCCACTATATAGTGTAAACTACTATAGTTTCACGGTATCTATCTATCTATCTATCTATCTATCTATCTATCTGTCTGTCTACCTATCTCTGTTCATATATATTTTAACGTGACCATGATTATTTCAAACATTATCTATCTATCTATCTATCTATCTATCTATCTATCTATCTATCTATGTTCATATATATTTTAACTTGACCATGACTATTTCAAACATATCTATCTAGTTATCTATATCTGTTATATATATTTCAACGTGACCATGACTCTTTCAAACATATCTATCTATCTATCTATCTATCTATCTATCTATCTATCTATCTATCTCTGTTCATATATATTTTAACGTGACCATGATTATTTCAAACATTATCTATCTATCTATCTATCTATCTATCTATCTATCTATCTATCTATCTATCATATATATATATATATATATATATATATATATATATATATACATATGTTCATATATATTTTAACTTGACCATGACTATTTCAAACATATCTATCTAGTTATCTATCTCTGTTATATATATTTCAATGTGACCATGACTCTTTCAAACATATCTATCTATCTATCTATCTATCTATCTATCTATCTATCTATCTATCTATTTATCTATCTATCTATCTATCTATCTATGTTCATTTATATTTAAACGTGACCATGACTATTCCAAACATATTTCTGTTTATGTATCTATCTAACTATCTCTGTTCATATATATTTCAACGTGTTCATGTCTATATTAAATATAATTATCTGTCTCTCTCTATAAAGTGTATATGACGCTTTACAGAGGACGCACATGAAATCTATATTACAGCGGCGGCAAAGAGACTGAAGTCGAGATTATCTTTCATGACTAATAGCACTGAAGATTCTTCTTCAGATTTTATCAAGTATCTCTAAATATATAAGCAGGAGCACCATATGCGGAAGAATAAGCTAAACATTGACCAATAAATATGCAAGATAGATTTAGGCGATAAAATGTGTAGCACGATACAGTGAACGAAATTGCCTCGCAGTAGATCTAGAAATTTATTCGATATAAAATTTCGTCTTCATATCAGGAGAAAACGTTAGCTCAATAAGACACAACCAGTCACTCTACTGGAGGTTAGCATCAGCCATAGTAATGGTAGTTAGAAAGGGTTCTCTCAGATGATTAACAGAGCAGTTTCATTTTGAAGGCGTTAAAAGTAAGAAGCCATTCTTTGCCCTAGTTAATATAATGTTAGTTATTTTTGGTATCATCAATCAATTTGACACTATCGAACAGTTCAGATTTACTATCAAGACAGGAGTAAATAGTTGTCTCACCAACAAAGTTGCTGAGATATCTATTTTACCTCATATCTATCTATCTATCTATCTATCTATCTATCTATCTATCTATCTATCTATCTATATATCTATCCCGACCTGGGTATTAAGATGAACTACACACGACAGCAAGCAACTGATATAGGCGTTTTGGGGAGCCTGTAAACACTTCTTAATTGTTGTCATTACCAGGTCCACCTTGACCCTGTCTCGTAGGACGTGTTACGGTTCCCGTTAAGGGCAAATATTGAACCTCCCAGATTTTGGTCAAAACACTATGAAAGTATAAAAATATATTTTTATTGTAAAAATACCAGAAATATATTCTAATAGAAAAAAAATAAAGCTCTCAAAAAATTAAATTTTGGCATTAAATGACCCTATCTATCTATCTATCTATCTATCTATCTATCTATTAGATGTATCTTAATATGTTTATTATCGACGTATCTCAGTAGTGGCTGTCTATTTCAAAGTGACCAATTTCTTTCAATCTCAGTAAGCTCATTATCTATCTATCTATCTATATGTCTACATTTATTCATATTTATTTCAATGTCTTCATATCTATTTGTTGCTTTGTTTCTTAGTATGTTTGTATCTACTCATCTTGCTATTTGGCTAACTACCTGTCTACATCTCTCTTTTTTTAAAAGGTTCATGACTATATATTTCTTTCTTTTTTCTTTCTATCTTTCTTTCTTTCTTTCTCTCATAATTTGTTCAGATCTATCTGTGTGTCTCTCTACAAATATTCATACTTATTTGAATGTGTTCATATCTTTCTTTTCATCTACCTATTTCTCTCTCTCGCTCTCTCTCTCTCTCTCTCTCTCTCTCTATATATATATATATATATATATATATATATATATATATAATCTCTAATCATTTCCAATGTTAATCTCGCTTGAATATTTATCATAATATTTCCTCCACATCATTACACATCATCGTCTTTTTACCTTTTTTTTCTTGCTTAATAGATTTATGAAGATTTCTCAGAATCAATAAGCCTGACAGATTATCTCTCATAAGTGCTGATTATCGCACAGATAATACCAACTGATCCAAAATTTCGAGAGTGACAGAAGCAAAATTATTAATAATATACGTGGAAATGTGGAGACATAATTTCTTTGAACTTCCCAAATCGATCATTCGATCCATTCATTTATAATTAGGTATGTTTAACTGGCAATGATATAAGCAATATATTTGTATAATTATATTTCTCTGTATTATCTTCGAAGAGGAAGCTGTTGTTGAGACGCCATTTTGAAAGAAAATGAATCAGCGGAGAGAAATTATTAGGTTGAGTCATAAGTAATTTCCGAGGTTTTAGAACCAATTTTAATGACGAAAGTAGCAATCTCGCAAAAGTTGAATTTGGAAGTTAAGAATAAAGTCTGAGTACATTAATATTTGTTAGTCTTGCGTGGCAATGGAAACGTACACAGGGGATTAATGGATAAAATGTTGTTGTATATGACAACGCAAGACTGCATTTATTTTTAGAGTGAGAATCGTCATTTACAAAAATCGGAAGCCACTCGGAGAAGAGTGTTACGTTAGGAGGCAATTATATATAAGAGTAGAAGACAATTGTTAACCCTATAGGTTCACGGTATCTATCTATCTATCTATCTATCTATCTATCTATCTATCTATCTATCTCTGTCTGTCTATCTATCTATCTATCTATCTATGTAAATATCTCTGTCTGTCTATCTATCTATCTATCTACCTCCGTATCTCTATTCATATATATTTTAACCCTATCTTTTAGGGATCATCTGTGACGTCCTTGGTCGCAGCGTCAGCTTAGACGTCCCTAAACACAGACTTTCCTCGCTCCTCGCTGCTCCGTTCGGGTGACGCCGCTCCAAACGTGACGTCCGCCTGTCGCGTCAGTCGTGTTGTTTCGTCCTGTGACGACCAACTGGCTTGGTATCAGTCGCGGCACCCAAATGTGACGTTCTAACCTTTTGGTGATTCGGATGGGATTCGATATCAGCCTCGTTGTTCACAACTCGCTTCCAACGCCTGGTTACCAAAGTAACTGCATTTGTCCCCAGTCTGCCTACCCACGTTGTGAATTGATCTTAGGCAGAAAAGATCAGTCAGTAGTTGGGCCGTAATGCAAATCGGGTTCAAACGGGGGTGACACCGCACAAATATGCATAAAAGAAAATAAAATGGTAACTCAAAAATTCAAGGTATCAAAAAAAAGGATAACAAACTTTATGTCTAGTTGTTGGATACGTAGGACTGCGTCTATTTCCCGACCCGTTCTATGGATTGTGACAAGTTGCTTTCCGTTAGGCGAGTTTTAACGCTTCAAGTTGTTTGCTCTTTAAGAAATTGGTTTTTCGGTGTGTCTTCAGGCGAAAGTCGAAAAAAAAACTTATTTTGGTGGTCTGGATCTAAGTCGCTCTTCAAATTAATTGTTCTTGGATTGAAGAGGAGTCCGGAATTTGCGTGAATCTTTCAAGTCAGCTATCTGCGAGGCTTGCTTCAAATGGAGACTGACTCTGGGAACTGTCTCGAACTCAACTGATTTCTGCTCGCTGCGGCCTCGCTTATATGGACGCCGACCAAAACCGGGGTGGGTTTGTCGGCGCCGGGGGTTCCTCGATAATTCTAAATACATCTCCACCTCTTTTATTTCTGGTTAGGAATTTTCCACTTTTTTCCATTTTTGGGAGCCTTCTCTTAATCCCACCTTCTCACCATACTTCAGAGGGGCGTGAACTGCCCTCCCCACTTCTTCGTAGCAACCTCTCATACCCATCCTCTAAATGGGCGGTGACAGCCTCCTCCGTGCGTCACGTGATCACCACTCGACCAATGATGTCTAGTCGGGCGTGTACGATTCCGCGGCTTTGTTTCAGGAAAAAAAATATCAAAACAAAAAAAAAAAATATATCTTTTCCTTTTCCTTTTCTTTCTTTTAATCGCAGTTATCATTTTCTCTAGCCGCAAACAGAACAATACGATCGATGGTGGTCATAACTCCTGTTCTCACCTGAGCTTCGTCAGTCATCTTATCGCTAATTATCAGAATGGGTGGTCTTTTTAACACGGGCAGACCGTCGCCTCGAACAAAAACATTTCTAGGTTCCCATTCATTTTTTCGGTATATATTTCTGATAACATAGTTTTATTATCGCAGGCTAAAGATGTTCTGTCGAAAGAAATCGGTCAGTGGCCACCTCGTGTGCGGCTTTTGACACGATTAATTTTTCATATCTATCCAAAGCCCTGTAGTCCACCTGTTTCTCGTCACTTATCAAAATAACATTTTCATTTGGATTTGTCTTTGGCTAGTTGGTCTGTGGTTTGCTAATCAGATGCCTTCCCGCATTAGCGGTTTGTTTATGTATCCCAATAACACAGCCCGTCGTCAGAACACACCCGATTCCTTTATCCACTCAGAATTTTTTTTCATTGCAATGACACTCTTCGCCATTTGTTATTTATCAAAATATCCTTTATCAATTGTCTCTTAGCTGTGGGTGTTCTGCTGATCATCCACGCTTTGGGTCTTCGCCTCTCTTTTCCTTTCTTTCCTTTCTTTTCTTTTTCTGCCTTGGTAAATGGTGCCACAATCAGTCAATTTGTATCAGTTCCACTTGATGTCCAGTGCGAATTTGAGTTTGATCAGATTGGCGATGAGAGTATATAACTAGCTGGGACTTCGATGTATTCAATGTAACCAATCAGTTTTCACACCATTGGGTAGATGGTGCTAGATCGTAAGAGAGATCAGTAACCAATCTCTGACCATGAAGAGATTTAGAGGTGCGCCCGTATATAGTCGTTATAGATGTTTACATATGATCTGAGTATATTCTTAGGCAGATTATTTTATATATCAAAAAGAGGATTTGTCCGAGGAGTGATTCCTGTGGACACCTGCGTTAACCGCTAGGGATGCGGAGTTCTGGCCATTAATAAAAAAAATGTTAAATGATATATAGAAATATCCAACCGAACATTTTCTTAACAATAATACTCTAAACCAATTTAATAGTTTGAATCATAATACAAGTGTCAGTGAGAATATTGCAAGGATATTGACCAATGTAATTGTAGGAATTCTGAACAATGCCCTTTGCCAAACAAATGTTTAACGAAATCTATTGTTTATCTTCTTTCCATCACTACAGTTTTAAAACTGACGATTGAAAAGTTCTATTTTGGTAGTACTAAGAATTTTTGAAGATTTGGTGGTATCAATACATATTGTCTTTTACTAATAATACCTATAGAAATAATACTTCAAAATATTTTTTCAGTTTGAAAGACGATAATAAAACTCCTCAGGTGAAATGGATTTTTTAAAAAATGTCATGTACATCTAGATCCTTATATGAACCTTGTTTTCTGTATTTACATGAAACATTGCAAATTATCTAGTTCTTTGACAATAATGTTTTATCAAACCAAAGATCTGAGTTAATCGTAAAATGTAAACACAGCTTACCTTTACCTTACAATTCAATTAGATTATGAATTTGAATATGTTTTTTCCTTGATTTTAGTTGAACTGTGTTGCATCATCTATGGCTTATCTTTCTGTCGGTATCAGTTTAGATTTAATATAATTTTGTATTAATCCGCTGGTTGTGTTTGTAAAATCTTGTTCGGATGTATTGGCATTTCATTGGTATTATATTTCGCATTAATTGGTTATTGTTATTAATACTTTATATAAAGAATTTTTAGTCAACAGTTGCATATTAATTTGCCTAGTAAATCTATGAATTTAAATTATTTTTTGTTTTTTTTAAAGAAGTCATGAATTTATCAAATACAATTTTTTAATATGGAAACTCACTGAGGATATAACGTATCTAGCATTTTGTTAGATTATTATTTAATGTTTCTTAGAAAATGACTTCCTCTAAATGTACAACATTTATCCATCCACGTCCGCTTGTATTTGACGTGTGTTGCTGTCATTAATTTTAAAAATTCGGGCTCATGACCCATTAATGGAAAATAATTAACTTTTGCTTCTTCTGTTAGTTTAAATTTGACGTAGGTTCTATTTGATTGGTTGATCAAAGTACAGCCCAGAAACCTTATAATCACCCCTCTCTTTTCTTTTTTGTTGTAAAAAGACGTTGTATTTTGCTTTTAAATCTGATTAAATCGTTCACTCGCCAGTAATTTGCAATCGCCTGATGAAAAGTGTTGTATGTGCATTGAAACATGACTGCAATTGTGTCGCGATTTTCACATGTATTCGAAGTAATATCCTAAAATAACGAATATTACTCTACATTGTACTGAACACTCTTTTAAATTAAATGTTAGAAACATTGGAATTGTGCACTATTCTTTCTCATCTTAACTGGATATAAATGGACATTTTAAGACATTTTTAAGTTTATACATTCTTTCTATAGATACAAATATTTAAGTAAATTCTCCGTTTACAATAAAAAAGTATTAAACAATATTTAGCGGAGCATTTCCTTAAATATTTATATGTATATAAAGAATGTATAAACATAAAAATGTCTTAAAATAATTGTCGGACGTTCATAATGTGTGACGTCATTTGTTTATATTTGATACGCCATGAGCAGATATGAATGTACATGAGAGATTCATCGAATATTGATGTTTAAATACAGTAAATTCGACCTTGCTAACCGAACGCTCCTCTGTGGCCAAATCGATTTAAAACACGTCAAGCTAAATTTCGGTTCCGTATAGGATACAGTTTCGAATCCTGTCGGAGGACGAATATTTTCTGTGAAAATTCCTCGGACATTCAGGCCGGTAAATGCTGTTTAATACTGTTTATTATAAACGAAGTATTTATTTAAATATTTGTATCTATAAAAGAATGTATAAACTTAAAAATGTCTTAATATATATATATATATATATATATATATATATATATATATATATATATATATAATTCCTTCAATAAAAAAATATTAAATTAGTCCGATGGAATCATTACCGGACGAAAAGGGCATGATACAAATATTGACCTTTGTCATTTAATTACCTAAATTTGCTCCGTCATATATACCGTGTATAACAGTAAAATTGTCCAAATAGCGTGACAGTAAAATTGCCAAATTGTTATTTTCAAATTATTTTCCGTCCTCTTGGTAGTTCTTGAATAGACTGTGAAGATGGAATCCAGTATATGAATATTGATTCCTCTGCTGAAGGCCTGAATGATATTTTTGTCTCACCATTGCTCAGTTTGGTAAGATAGTTGGGCTGACACAAAATGATTTTAACCTGTTCTCTTTCTAGCTGAATAACTCAAAGGGTTTTTCAGGTAATTTTACGACAAATGGTGTCAAGATGACTAAACATTTTATCTGAAAATGCGGAAAAAAAAAACTAAATTACTTTTAGTGCTTTTTTAGATAGTAAACATTTTGTGGGATAGAAAATTATCCCATTCTATTATAGGATTTTTGTTGTTAGCACACACACACACACACACACACACACACACACACACACACATATATATATATATATATATATATATTTGAAAAATCCTTGTAAATTTTATTTAAATTTACTAGGTGAAAGTGATCATTAACCTAATGTAATCTTAATTCCTACTGTATTATATATATATATATATATATATATATATATATATATATATATATATATGGGTGGGTTTGTGTGCATGTTTGCGCGTGTGTTTGTGTGTTGTCTAATATGTGCCATCTAATTGTCGTGTGGTATTTACTCAATCCCCCACGAGGTCAGGTTGTAACACAAGGTCGGTTTAATGTGGGGATCCCGAGCGCATACACCCGGGCAAGGAACAAAATTCCTCGAACCCCGCGTGCACCAATCCTTTTCTCTAGTGCAATGAGAAGGCTCGGCCTCGGGCAGCTGTTCCCCAGGACCGATATCTCTCAGTATAATTTTCCTCAGTTGCGATACTGTCCTTTGACGGAGTCGCCCCTGAGTGCACTCTGCCCAAAGACAGAGACGCAACTGAGAGATGATAATTAGATGTGTACCTACTCAAAAAGAATAAGTTACACACCTAATTGTCGTGTATGAACGTGAGATATTATGGCAGGACTCAAATGTAACTTAGACGATATCAGACAATATTTGTGCATTAATTTTTTAAGTCGAGGAGGATTTTTCTCTCGGTTAAATCCACGCACTGTGCTTAAAATATATGAAGCCGTTACCATCATTGGATACTGTCAAACCACTTGTGTTGCATCAGAGATTATCTTCTTCTAGTTACTTATCTGAACGAAGCGGTTAAGATATCCCCTTGAGATAAACACTCGCTTGGACTCTATCCCAGGTATTTTCTATATATCTGCGTAAGGGATTCGTTTCCATTTTTTCCATGAAAGAATACAGTCACCATTTGACAATCTTGCTTTTAATCCCCCTCAACAGAAAAACCTGGTGCGGGAACAATTTTAGTCGCCCATAACCTGAGACTCAAACTCCTTTCTTTAGTTATCACGGCCGTTAATTCCTGTCAATACCGTATTGGACCATTCCGCGTTTTGATCGCGTGGAACTTTGGGAAAATGACTTTGTTTTATTGTGAAAATGAAAGAAAGAGGAAAGAATTAAAGGTGGAAGTGGGGGGAGAGAATCTGATTGAACTGATAAGAATGCATTTTACTCTGTGATCTCAGTGAAAAGAGCGAGAAACGGTTGTATATTCTTCCCGACCAAAGTTGGCAGGGATTGACACAAGGTCATTTAAATATGGATAGATCGTGACACAACTGAGTTGCGCTATTTTCAAGGACAGAGCCACAACTGAGAGACGAATTACAGTTTATCCGCCCGGAACAGATACTACACTTTGATCCCAGACAAAAGTCTGAAAACCTATTTTGACCAAGATAAAAATGTAATTTTTCAGACGCACACTATCGAAAGACGGAAGAGAATTAGGCAATCTAATTACTATAAATTAAATAAAATAACATCTTCTGTTGAAATATTTTTAATTATTCTTAAGAGAAATTGCCTTAAGATTGGGTTTTGGTTAGAAAGAAAGAAAGAAAGAAAGAAAGAAAGAAGTGAAGTTTTTACGTCTCCTTCCAATATCTCATAAATAATGAACTCTTGCGTTTCGACCCCATGGAATCATTGGAAAGGAAACTACTTGATTTTTGAAGGGAAAGGAAGGAAAGTAATATTTACACAAAGAAAAGAAGATAGAAGTCTTTACAGCTTTTTCAGTGAAATGAAAACTTCACGATTTCAAATCTTTTCATTTCTACCCACTTCTTAAAATAACGACCTGCATTCATACTTATGATTATTATTGGAATATTTTGCTAAATTCGTTAAGCAGGAAAATATTTAACGACGCGGTAGGGGAACTACTATTGTAATACTCGCCATGTGATTATTCACTTGTGGGTGAATAGGTTGATTTTCTTAAACACAAAGGCCATCACAAAAATGATGAGGGGGTTCACTTACATCATAGCAGAAGAAATTAGCTTCGTGTTCAATGAAATAAAAATAAATTTACTTGACAGGAAATAAAACGTACAGAAATGACAGGAAATGCATGGTAAAATGTAGGTTAATTTCACATTTGTTTGTATCAGTGTATGTAGTTTTTAGGTTACAAATGTTTTATGGTACATGGAATGAGTGGAAGAAGTTACTTCGTATTATTACACGCCATATCACAGAGAGAAGCTTGACACGTGTTGTCCGTACCAAGGTTCGTGGTGAAGAGATTTAAGGTCTTTTGGTGGGATGTCCATATTTGCGAGAAGAAGAGTTTTTGTTGCATGTTGGGAGAGTTTTATATATTTTAATTTTTACTTAATTTATTTTATACAACGTTTTTATGTTATCGTATTATTTCATTTTAATTTTCATTATTATAAATTTACAATTTACTTTTATTTAATTATAATAATACTGTCCCTATACACTCATTAACTTACGAGTTATGAATTGATTCATTAGAAAATTTAAAGAAAATTGAGACATTTTAGCGGGTCTTTCTAGTATCGTATAAATCTTTAGAAATTCATTATACGGTTACTAACTGTATAATCGGTTTATACGGTCTTCATCTCCAGTATGAATCTTTGCAGTATATTTCTGAAGCATCGGTAATGTTATATACATGATGATTTTTCAGTGATCCTAGCAGTATTGAATATCCTAAAGTGATTATTGTTTGGTTAATATCTACCTTAAGTGCTTTAATCAATAAACAACCGATGTTTTCTTCTGGGCTTTATTTCAAAGAGAAAAATATTAGAACAAGTCATTTATCTTAAAATATTTACACTCCCTCAGAGAATTAGTGTCAGGGATTGTTTCATTTCTTTCCACTTAACGAAATCTGAGAGCAGCTTCAGCATTTTTTTTATCATGAATTTAAAATAATATCTCAAAATTTGGAGAGTCTCAATAATTTTATGCATGCCCTTTTACTTTCTGAAACAAAAGGTACAGTATCAGCCGAGATGAAAAACTAATATCAAAATGCACTGCTGATTCATATTTTCTCAGCATTCTCTCCTTCTCTCCTATTTCTCTGTCTCTGTCTTTTTCTCTCTCTCTCTCTCTCTCTATATATATATATATATATATATATATATATATATATATATATATATATATATATATATATATATATATATATATATATATATATATATATATATATATATATATATATATGTCAAGTTATCCCATAAGTTCTGTCCAAATTTTGAATAAAAGAAAACAAGTGACCAAATGTTGCATTTAATTACAGATTCAATCAACAATCTATTTTACCTGATTATTTATGACTTCCTTCCATCTATTAACAAGATTACTAATTCCATTTCTGTAAAAAAATTTTGGCGTTGATTCGAAGAACTCACAGGTGTCAGTTTTAACCTCTTCCTGTGTTACAAAAGCTGTTTCTTTCAAATGATTCTGTAAGCTACGAAACAAATGGTAGTCTGATGGAGCAAGATCGGGATGGGAATAAGGTGGATGAGTAATTTTCTCCCAACCAAGTTCTCTGATCTTTTCTGACGTGATTCTTGCTGTGTGGGGTCGCGCATTGTCTTGATGAAACATCACCTCTTTTCGATTCACTAGAGCAGGTCTTTTTTTCCTCAAGGCTTGGTTCAAATGCTCTAATTGCTGACAGTATATTTGAGCATTAATTGTTGTATTAGGTGGTAAGAATTCAAATTGGATTATTCCTTGGTGATCCCACCAGATTGAAAGAAGAACATTTTGCCCATGAAGTTCCCTTCTCGGCTGTGGCTGGGGTCCTTCCCCTTTACCAAGCCACAGTCGACGACGCTTAACATTTCAATAAAGGATCCATTTCTCGACGCCAGTCACAAGTCTATCCAAAAAAGTTGAAACAAGTTGGCGAGAATGGAGAGAAGAGCAGATGTCAACTCGGGATTTGAGGTTGTTTTCAGACAATTCATAAGGCACCCATTTTCCAAGTTTAGGAACTTTTCGAAGTTGTTGAAGATGACGATGAACAGTCGTATGGTTTAAACTGAGAACCACTGCCAATTCCTCAACTGATAAAGCAGGATTTTCTTCAAGGGCTGCTTCAAGAAGCTTTCATCAAACTCAACTAGACGTACGGTTCGATCTCACTTTCACCTCTGAATTTTGCAAACCATCTTCTGCATGTTCTTTCCTTCACACATTCCTCTCCATAAACTGAGTTAATGTTTCTAGCCGCTTCGGCTGCTGAGTTTCCTTTTTTGAACTCATAAAGCATTATGTGGCTCAAATGATTTTTGGGTACTTCCATGTTAGCATGGTTTTAATCAAACAAAATTTCATTTTATTGTACTCTGAAATAAAATTTGATCCATTTAAATGCACCTAAACATAAAAATAATGTTCAGCTCCATTAGACATTATAAAATACTCTTTTAATCTCGTTCATTTTTACAAAAAGTTAAAATTCGGTCAGAACTTATGGAATGACCTGATATATATATATATATATATATATATATATATATATATATATATATATATATATATATATATATATACGTGTGTGTGTGTGGTTGTGTGATTCGGCAGCAGTAATGTATTACAAGACAAGCCAGGATTAAAACATAACTAATTTGGTGTCAAATTTCTATCTTCATTCGACAGAATGAGGCAGCTAAATCTAGAGTATTATTCTTACAAATGCAAACAAATGTCAATCAGCTGGAATTCTTCTTTGAGTTTACTGAAGAGCTTCTCCTTAACACAATCTCTTTTTCTCTCTCTCTCTCTCTCTCTCTATATATATATATATATATATATATATATATATATATATATATATAAATATATATATATAGATCTATCTATATATATGAACATGATCTATCAATTGAGCAACCCCATAAATATAGCACATCTTAAAACTATATTTCTTTAGAAGTATCTATATATATATATATATATATTTCTGTGTGTATGTGTGTGTGTTTTTGTGTGTGTGCGTTTGTGTGTGTGTGTGTGTGTCATGAACACAACTTTCTTATTCTCTACCTAAAAATACACTATAAATAAAACTCAATAAAATCCAATAGACTACATCAAATCGATTCTAATTTAAACAGGAAAACAAATACAAAACTATAGAAAGCATATGAAATATATAAGTAGTTATAAAATAATAAAGATATGAGCTAATTAAAGAATATGACAGGAAATAGCTGCCCAAAACCATAAATGGGTTTATGTTTATGTCACTCAACAGAGCCTCAGTTCTAGGGTTTAAATTAGATGTGGGTACTCTAGATGAGGCTTCCTATAACTACTCTAAATAATGAATCTCTCGGAACTTCATTAAATTAAATTATTGTTATTATTTTTAATTCACAAGTGGGTATTAACAGATGTAAAAAAAAAAAACTACGAAGTTATATTTAAAAAAAGAAAACTTTCTAAAATAATCCCATTTATTTTTTAATATGTCCTGAAAGTTTCATTAAAATCGGACTGAAGACATTAGGTTTATAATACCCAGACATCCATACAGAGATATCCTCAAGGACAGCTGGATAAAGGCGTTACTTTTATCCAGTGACAGGATCCAAATAGTGTGAGTTCAATTGGGGAACTTTCAGAGGAAAATTAACAGGAGATAACTTATAACTGACATCCATTAAACATGGCACGTGGAATTAGAACAGTCTACCCCAGTGATCGAAATAAAGGGTTCAGTCCGACATTGCAATCACCTGAAGAAGGCCGGAGCGTACAACGGCCGAAACATTGTAACAAATATGTCGACAAAGATGGGGACAGAAGTCCGAATAATGTAAATAATATACAGAAATATAGACACATACAAAATCGGACAAATATTTCATTTTTGCAAGACGTTCCAAATTGTTTTGTTTTAACCGCAAAACACAATAAAATTATCTATACTAATTGAATGGTCACCCCCTGACTGAAGAAAAAACACCAAGTTCTGAAGGCTCTAAAAAGTCTGAAAAATATAATTTAAAAATAAAAAACCTCTAGTCTTTCCTCTTAATAACATAATGATTTTAACGATACAACTTTGTTTTTATTGTTTGGGGTATTTTTTTAAGCATTTGTTATCGAATATTTGGAGGTAGATACTTATATTTAACATCAGGAAGACACAGTTGAAATTTGAATTCACACAATGAAGAAAGAATGCTTGGGAAATTTGGCACTCACTAGACGGACTGAACGTAAGAACGACAAAAGAAAACAACGCATAATCCACCAACGAGTTTTAATAATTTGGTAGCAGCGCATGTTTTATGATAGATAACAAAAAGACAAAAATCATGAATAGATACAAAGGACAGAAAATTCTGGAGAACCGTAATGTTCAACGCCCTGAAAGGACACGGCACAAAGAAGATGAATATTTACGTTTATATTAAACTGGATTAAAATAAAAGAGACGCCATCTTTTTAATTAAGTTTACACTTCTATGCTTGATAAAATACATCAAGTAGGTACATCCTTGTACAAATTATTTGAAAACCGCTTTAGTTTCCTTTCTTTAACCGTACGGTCAGTATTGAGTGAGAAGCTGTAATCGATTTCTATTTTTCCTCAGATTAGGTCATTTGCAGTGGTGTACAGTAATATGAATCTATTTTTCAGTGTGTGTGATGAAATTGGTTTGGTCTCGAAAAATATTGCGTCATCCGTGATTGCATCAGATTTTCATCCCACACTGACACTATTGTCTCGACTGTCGTTTAGTTGTCCTACGGTCAAATATAGTTTGTAGAATATATATTGTTTTGTTCTGTCTGATACCTTCATTCCGAAGTGAAGTGAAGTGGATTTATGTCTGTCCTTAAAAAAAATCTGATTGATTGTACATCTGTATCACATTTATATATCAACAATTGTCGCTTTTAATTTATTCCATCTGCTTGCCATATTCGTTTTAAAGTACTGAGGAAACACTACTCTTTGATATAATCACTAAACTAACTTAAGATATTCATGAAAACAACTATTTCGAATTTAGAAAATATATTCATTTTGAAATATATCCGGGTTTTTTTTTTTATCGTTAGTTTCTTCGGCAACGATAATCAGTATGCATATATAATAAGCATTCCATTTTGAAAATTACCTGAACAAGAAAATCTTTAAAAAATAAAAAAACAAAAATATAGACATTATATTTTGTATAAAACTTCCGTTACTAAAGACCGTAATGTTCTATCCATTACTGTAGATTTATTTTAATTTTTTGGAAGATTTTGAAGGCGTAATTTAAGCAGAACAATGTTGATCTCAAAATATCTTCTTTTTTTGTCCACGTACATTTCCGTATTCAAACAATCATTAAATGACGAGAAAAGAGATAAAGTAAACCGCATGTTCTTGTCTTGTAATGAAATCTTGACATGTTAGCTTGCTTCCGTCGAAAACAAAAAGACTGCAGGATCTTGAGACATTACCTAAATTGATATCGCTATGAAAGTGCTTATCTTTTCCTTTCGAATGCGAACAAGATAATTTAAAGAGAAAAGCGACGTTTAATTTCTCTTGAGCTATTTGTGTGCGCTGTATGTGTTTGATATCAGTGTATTCGACGCGTGTGCTGCAGGCTTTTGTCGTCAGCATAATGTTTTCACTAAAGGTTGATCGAGGCGGAAGTATGTACAGAAACGGATCCAACCAAAAGAGCGCATTTGCATATACATAGATAAGCGTATCACTTTACATCGGGGAAAATAGCGTACTGCCTACGAAAAACAAGGAAAATAACAGTCACTTTCTAGAAGACATGCTGGCCTAAAGAACTCTCTTTTAGAATTGAAGATTTAGACGGGACGTCTTAAAAAAAGCAATACTTTATTTGTATGATGATTTTTTAAGCGTATCGTAGAAGTGGCACCTGTCTCAAATTATAGAGCACCCAGTGAGGAGTGAACTCCTTATTCAGTGGAAACTGATCTAGGGAGATAAGCTAAACATTATATCATGTCGAAGTGCCCGAAAAAACTTATTGATATGTTCAACATAAAACTAAACGTTCTGTAATCAAAAGTAAATTATGACCATATCATATTGAAAATCCGTTTCTTGTCAGATTGAGAAAGTTAAGCAAAGATCCTTGGTCTCTAAGCAAGTCCCAATCCGTCCCCGCTTTGCTAAATAAAAATGAACTTGCAAATCAAAGCAGAGCAAGAAGACTTTCTTCCCATTCTAGAACTCCATTTTCCCTCTCTCTCTATAGCTCATAAAATAAAAAAAAAATCATTCCCTCGAGGGGGAAAATATCATGTAGACACGCAGGCCCTGGAGCGGGAACACTCTTTCAGGAAAACAGTTCTTTTTGCGAGTCCTGTTTAAAGTATCTTCTTTAGACAGAAAGTCGGTGGAAGACCCTAGAAATGTATCTAATGCCACTGGTGTAATAACGGGTATAAAGTACGCGTGGAGTGGGGGCTAAAAGTTTGCGACCATCTTTCTGTGGCCAAGAAATACTTCCTGGGATCAGAAGGGTGAAGCTGGGAAAAAATGACCTAAAAATGCAGAAATTTAGCGCATGGAGGGTCCCGGTTATACCCCATCCTTCATTATATAGGGTTCTTAAATTAACCGATAGTATGGTCGTTGGATGCATTGTCTAAGATGGTCGCATGACGACGGAGATGGAAAGTGGGAGCCAAGAACAATCAGTTGGGTTACTGTCGTGCGCAGATTTCCCGCCAGTCTGTGACTAAGAAAGAACTAGCTAGCTTTAATTCAAGGGGCTTCAGGGACAGGAGTAAGGCTGCCAACCTCTTTTATAATCGTATGACCTTCGGCGTAGAAGTGGTTTCTATACAGCAAACACACTTTGTTTACGATGCTGATGTTCGTATGCTGTCAAGCAATTTTGCTGTCTATTCTGCATACGGGGATCAGCTGGCCAGAGTTAAACGTACCATGGCTGCGAAGTGGACCTTGACTCTGCCGATGCGGGTATGGGGCAGTAGTTCGTGTGGGTCGTTGCGCTTGATGCTCCCAGGTGGAGCGTGTCTCGTTTTTACGTCAGTTAGGGCCGTTCCTGATGGATCAGTCACGCTTAGTCTTAGTGGGGGACTTGAATGTCATCGTGGATCCCCCAGAGACAGGGGACGAGAACTAGCGGAAACTACCTGGATACAATGTTAGTGAGAAGGGCCATTACAGACTTATTAGATTGTCCCACGTTCCACTGATTAGACTATTCTGATCATAGACTTGTCTGTACGCAGATAGCTTTAGATGCTAGGCATACAATGGCTGGACACTGGAAGTTCAATCTATCTTTACTGGAAAAAAATGGGCACGTTGAGGCGTTGTAATAGTTAGCAATCTTGTCACGCCAGAAGAATTACGACTGAGTAGTGAGTTTGATCATCACTTGGTACCCCTTACCTTCGGCCTTGTGTCACATCTAAGCTAGG
>CAHIKZ030005293.1:617500-652500 GCA_903632075.3 Acanthosepion pharaonis
GTTTTGTGGTGGGAGGAGAAATTTTCTTCTGTGTCTGTTTGGGATGACACTCGCACACACACAGACATGCATACAAAGTTGTGTATGCATTTAGGTTCGCACAAACAAACCCAGATAAACAATCTGAGATTAGGCGCTGATACACATCCATTCGTTCGTGCTTGCGTACATACGCAATTGTAATTCTGTTTTGGTGCCGAAACTGTGAGTAACGATATTCTTTCTTATGTTAGCTCTATCACTTATATTGATCGCTTTGCAATAAGTACTATATATATATATATATATATATATATATATATATATATATATATATATATATATATATATGTGTGTGTGTGTGTGTGTGTGTATTTAGGCAGCAAACCTTTTTCATGCACATTTCATTGAATACGTTAGATAGGTACTTAGATTTAGTTTTTTATACAATTTCTCATATGATCTAATAAATTTTTCATGTTGATGAGTTTTTGATATACGTTATTTCTTGTCAAACATGTTTTACGAATAATTACGAATTTAAATATTCATTAAGGAATTGTATTCTTGATCACTCAAATTTCGTAAATGATCATATAAGCCATACTGCAACATGTTTGAAAAGAAGACTCACTCTACAGTTTTCTGAACACAGGTGAATTACATTTCATGGAGACCAATCGGACCGTATTCGTAACCTACCTGTTGACAACACAAATATAGTAGCATCATCTACATGCAAAAATAGGTAAAATACTATAAGCTTTATTAATAATAAAGAAACAAATAAACACTCAATATCAACTATGAACATGGACACAATATCTTGATTGTGTTTTTTGAAAAATTAAAACATATAAATACATACATGCAACAAACTCTTTCTTATAGAACAGTTAAAATATTTCATCTTTGAAAATGGCTAAATATATAGACGAAAATGCACGGAAAAAAGAACATTTGGGTAGTTTTTATATAATATATCGAAAAAGAAAAAAAATGAGATCATATTAGAAATTGTATGAAAAACTAAATCAAAATACGTTTTCTGTCGTTTTCAATGAAATAATATATATATATATATATATATATATATATATATATATATATATATATATATATACTATTAAAGAAAACCAAAAACGGTTATGTAGTTAAAGGACATCTTGCCAAAACATAAACACTTATCCAGATACAGTCTTGAGGGGAGACTTACAGAAGAGAGATAAAAAGTCAGAAAGAAAATTCACCTACTGAATAAAATAATGTGCTCGAAGTCTAGATTTATTAGACCGAGCAAAAAAATAGTTACCCAACATTAAATCCCATGAAAGGACGTCTCTAGTCGTGACACGGGTTTCACGCAACATGATCGTTAGCGGTATATATATATATATATATATATATATATATATATATATATATATATATATATATATAATTATTTATTTAAAAATATGTTTCCAATACGCTACATAAGAGGTCTCATGCTTCAAAACAAGAGCCGAAAAACTTCAATATAATTATTTGAATTAAATTGAATTAAAGTAAGCTCTGTTCCATCTTCAAGCGAAATTGTTTTGGAATAACTTATTTCTTAAATTTACGTGTTTTAATAGCATATTCATTACTGAAATCAAAATTTCCATGGTAACAGCCAGATCGATTGTTTAAATAGAAAGGGGTGTTGGGTGTTAATAATTTGTATCAGTATAGAGTTACATTCATAGATGTCAATTCAGAGTAAGGTTGGGGTGTGTAAATTTAAAACGGAAGATGTTTTCGCCTAGTCTGGTTTACGTGTCTATGAATATTTATTTATTTTTTTATTTTATTTTATTTCTTTCTGAAAGGGTTTTGTGTATATAAAAAACTGCCGTAACATTTGTTTTTAAAGGGTTATCTTTTTTGTATGGTATTTAAACTATTTATTAGGGCTATGGATTATAAAAATTATTTTATTGTATGTTTGTTTTTATGCTAATTATTCAATGCAAAAATTTGATGATGTCAGTAAAAAACCGTTAACTCATGTCTATTGTTTAATAGATTTTATTATTTAGAAACTTAATAATGTGCAGTTTCTCATGGAGGCATAAAGGGCATGGGTCATCCCAAGTTTTAAAAGTTCTAGTCCTGTTTATAATTTTCCATTTTACTTTAGGTGTCCTATTTATTTCCTTCAAATGCCAAAAGTATTTCGATAGAGAAGTCTGATTTCTTTTATTAATATTGTTGAAAGAGCACTTATGCTGCCTCCATCTGGCTTTAAATTCATTCTTCGTAGACCCAATGTATATCATATTAGTATTAGGACTCTCAATGGATGAGATAGTACATTGGTATACCACAGATTTATAAATATATATATATATATATATATGCAGGTTCTAACACCAAAATTGTCCTAATCGTTTATCAGCATAATTATCCACCATACAAAATGTTTAATATCTAAAAGAAAACACTAAACTAATTGAGATTTTTTCCGGGTTTTTATTTAATACTTTTAGTCACCTTGACACTATTATTCATAGTAATCACTGAAACATCCGTTGAGATATTCAGCTAAAAGAGAACAAATAAAAATCGTTTTCTCTCAAACCTAATGTCTGCCCAAATCAGCAAAGTTAAGAAGAAAAAAGATTATTATTAAGGCCTTCAGTAATGGTACAACATCCCTATTCTAGAATCATATAGAAGGACTCTCAAGAGAACGACGAATAACTTTTAAAAAACGGGAAAATTAGGGAGAAATACCTGATCAGGAGGTCATAACTGGAAAGGGGGTCATTATTTCAAAAAGACATTAATTAGAAATGATCTAATTAAATCCATATATTGAGCAAATGAGCGAGAAGTTTCAGCTATGACAGTCCAAATAGAAGTTAAATAAGTTTTCAAAATGAAATCATACCTGAAAACTTTCAAGCAATTTGTTACTCCAGGACAGAAATTTAGATGGTTAGAGAGTGCGAAGATCATCCTGAATCAGTTGGAAAATGATCCTAGAATTATCTAGGTCATATTTCATTGGAAAAATACGAAGAATATTAAATAAGTAAGGACTTATACGTCTCGTTTCGATTAATTTCCACCATCGTGTAATTGATAAATATTCGAAATGCAAAATTCTTTATTCCAATTAAAATGTAAAAATTAAAAGCAGAAATACACAAATGATAATTATCTGAAATACAAATATCGTTAATAAAACTATTTAGTAAGAAAAACTCCTTATAACCTTAATTTATATGACACTGCACTTAGTAAAATACTGTTGTACTCGTTGAAAGATGCCACTATTTTTTATGTTTTCCATTTACGTAGCGGTATTAATGGCGCTCTTGATATTTTGGCAACCTGTTCTTATATTTTCAATATAATTTTATTGAACGCCCTCTTCTCTTTTAAAAGCGTCTAAGAATTTCCATATTGTGGGATGATAGGATGTTATTTGCTGCAAAAAAGACCTATTCAAAGGGCGTTATTAGTTCGAGATAAATCACCAATGATTCTCTCTAAACAAAACCACATACGTATTTCAAACATAGGTATTTCTAATAATTATTATTTACTTTAAGTG
The DNA here is from genome assembly GCA_903632075.3 of Acanthosepion pharaonis. Classification (NCBI taxonomy): domain Eukaryota; kingdom Metazoa; phylum Mollusca; class Cephalopoda; order Sepiida; family Sepiidae; genus Acanthosepion; species Acanthosepion pharaonis. The sequence goes on from CAHIKZ030005293.1 coordinate 621,066, forward strand.
TCCTTTTCATTAACTTTCATTCAAAGAATTTACAATTCGATTAAAGGTTTTCGAACAATTAATTTCGAACATTTTTTTTCATTCTGTGTCTACAATGTTAAACGAACTGTTTCTCTCATGGAAGAAAATGGAACAGGTCCCAGTGTAAGAGAATCAGACAAACGCTTTCTTGCCAGAACCAACGAAGAGTTTAAAATAGACGCAGAAAAGCGCTACGACAAACGAATCATTTTGTTCGATGCTTTCGGGGTTTTTTAGATTTAAATATCTGTTATCGAAAAACACTAAAAAAAGAACGAAAATAAACGGGCTCTTTAATATCGTGATTGTATTACATGCAGGCAAAAACAAGAAAAGTTTAGCGTTCTTGCAAAGCAAAATAAACAAATAGCATGTCAAGATAACTAAGAGATTTTTTTTCTTATGGCGGCAATGATGGCCGTTTGTGAAAACAAAAGGAATTGGATTATATCTTCGGGAGAGATTCTGTCATTCAATGTAGGATACTTCTAAATATTCTCATTTTATTTACAATCTTTGTTTTTAATAACATGTCTGCTATTTATATATCAATACAGGGTAACGGTTGCATCACGTTGAAACACGAGTTCTCTTACGATTACCGAAGTGAAAGCAACGTCAAACGTGATTAGTAACTAAATCATTGTTTGGTAGTGTAATCTTCAATATAAATGGGTGTAATTGATAATGACTCGGAGTTTTAATGGGAAAACCGTTGGGTTCGTTATATTCCCAGTACCTTTAGGAAATATATGGATCCACCTCTTCTCTCCCCGTTATGGGTTAACAAGTAAGATTTATAAATCATTATTCACCTTCTCCGTCCTAAAATTTCTTACAATCGAAAAATATATTCTGAAATTAGAAACTTTCGCAGCCGCAAGATTTACTACCATCGTCATTATCACCATTATCAGTGCCAAACACAGATTTGACTTTTGGGTCGCTGAGGGGCTGACCAAATGACCAGTCGTATAGGTTGCACATTCTGCCACAGGAGGAGAAAGCATGTGCATGTTTGTGAAATTGATTGCGGCACGGAATGAGAAATCGAAGAAACTGCGAGTTGGACATTCATCTCGGCGCAAATACCTTTGGTGTATGTAAACATTGCTGTCTTCTTTAGCCCGCAGCCCCCAACACCAGCTACAAGCTAAAATAGGAGAGTACCCTGGGTTCACAGAATTCATTGTCATCAGTAAAAGGATGAGTCCATGATTTGCAGGTCGGGGACACTAAAATGAAGCATGTGCGAAAGTTTAAATATCTGGGAAGTGTTTTGACGGAGGACGGTAGGTACGACGCTGAGATGCGAAGACGGATTGGGATGGGCAAGGATGTATTCCAAAAGCTAGGCAGAGTACTGCGAGACAGGAGGATATCATTGGTGACAAAGAAAAGAGTACTGAGCTGCTACTGAGCTGCTACGTGACTTCTGTCCTCCTATATGACAGAGAATGAAGAAGAATCTTGAGGCAGCGGAAAAGTGGTTCTACAGTGCTTTCTGCATTATGTTGAAGATTTTTCTAGACTCGATCAATTACATAAATATGATTATTTCAAATCTTCCTAATAATTTTTCATATATATATATATATATATATATATATATATATATATATATATATATATATATATATATAGCCATCCACAGTCAACTCTTCAGTGTGGTTTGACATCGGATTATATCAGTTAACGTTCATATATCTTAGATGTATGTTTTATTAAATACTATAGACATGTTATGTCTATTTATTTTCAGTAAGTTCCTTTCATAATGTCTGATAAGATTAATAACATTACCATTGAAAGACGAAAGAAATCACCATATTGATACATGTTTAAATACAATCTAAGCTTTAGGCATTTAAAACAACATGCCTGGCCGCATACACAATTCCGGAAAATCCTTGTTGAAAATAAATCTATATTTAAACATGAAAACAATAAACACAGACCAAAAATTCTTGAAGCTATATACATAATACAGCTGAAAACTAAACTGAACAAAATAAACTATGAAATCTCCACAAATATTCTTAAATGTCTATAATTGATAACAGAAGCGATTGGTTTATACCAACGGCTTCCCATACTTAACACTTCTCGTTTTCACTCTCGCGTGGTCATGTGTGACGCCACGAGTTGCGATGTTATTTTCCCTTCCGCGTCTCATATACACGAGTTAGTCATTGCTTTGAAATTTTTCATGCAACAAAAAGAGACTTTTATTATTGTTTCGTCTTTGTATAGGCTGATATATTGAAAAGTAATTGTCATCTTTGATAATGGCTTATGTAAGCCGAAAGATTAGATCGGATTTAAACATGTATCACTATGGTGATTTCCTTTTGTCTTTTAATGATAATGTTATTAAGCTTATCAAACATGAAAGAAACTTATTTAAAATAAATAGACAAAACTTGTCTATATTATTTAATGAAATCATGCATCAATGAAAAATTGCTACTTAAATGTGTGTGTGTGTGTTAACATTAACCTACGTATTACTTTCTCCTATTATCCCTTTTTCTTCACGTTTTTTCGTTGGCATTCCATTTATTTCTCTTTCTTACTTTATTTTCTTTATTCATTTTTTCTTTATTTAACTTCTTTTCCTTTCAATAATCGATTACTTCTTTCTTCCTTTCTTTATTTTTCATGTTTTCCTGCAATCTTTCTCTAAAAGGTTTACGTAATAATAGATTTCCCTTTCAATGATCATTTGATCTTGGGATTCCTCAGCTTCTACACCGAGTGCAGATGTCTTAATTTTAATAAGAGCACCTCGACATTTTCGTTATGAAACTTCTATTCAATAAGCGAAAACTTTTCACGCAATACATGAAAGGAAGAGACGGCGTGGAAGAACCATCACACCACCCAGGTTTAGCGCCACTGGAATTCTACTTAGACTTGGTTTATTCCACGAGACAGCATACTTTTATTGAGTTATGGCATGCGATCGAAATGGATTTTCGCAAGGTAATAAAAAAAAAAGAAATAGTTTATGTTTGGAAATCAGGAAAAAATGTTCTTTTGTAAAGATAGTTTCTTGTGGTGAAGAATGGACCATATCGAGAGCAACCTGTAATATCAGAAATGCAATTCAATCTGCAGGGAGGAATTTCTTTTTGTTTCATGGGTTTCTCGGGCTACAATCCTCTGCTGATATGAAGTCGAAAGTTTATATTAAATCATTTGCTAGATCCGTTGCTAAGAATGTTGGTTCACTGTGTCGTGCATTTTTTTTTTCTTTCTAGAATCAGTTTTACATATTTAAAAGTCAACCATACACCCAAGCTTTTAAAAACTGCTTCCACATATGGTCCGATGATACTGTTATTTATTTCAGTATTTTTGATAAAATCCAAAGGAGCATCCGCAATATTATTGATCCTGACCTGGCATTTCGGCATCATTCATTTTCCAACTTCCGTAATGTATCTTCATTGTGCCTTTACTATAAATGCCTTCGTGGTAACACCTCCGAGGAACCACCGGCACAAAGACATTATGAATTTAAGATTGGCGATAGGTTTTCATCAATTCACAGTTGAACTGGTTAGAAGTAATCGTTAGTGCTATGTTAACACTTTCTTACCTCGCACTTCTCGCACGTGGAATATTCTTCCAGAAACAGGATTTTCAGTCAACTTTGATTTTCAAAAATGTAAATACAATTTCAATCGTTATCTACTGTCGTCTTGCTTTCTTTTCTTTTTCTTGCTCATTAATGATGTTTTCCTTTTTTCATATTGATACATCCTCAGTAACCTTTTATGTCTTAGTCGCATTATTGCCTTGCTTGGGATGAAAGGATATTAAAAAAATGTAAATTCTTAATTACTAATACAGGAAAAATAGACAAAACTTTTACGATACGACATAACAGATAGCATTTCATTTCTTTGAATGAAGAACTGGAAGATAAAATCAAAATCCCCTACCGCTGAATTTGCTGGTTGCCAATCTTGTCTACATGATATAGAATTGGTGCAGCAAACGAATATACATTTGATTTTTTTATAGTAAGTTTCGACCTGCACATGACCCGAGGGCCATTCGAGGTAGAGGGTTAAGTTAGATGCTGTTTATTGGGATAGAAGCGGGAGATAACGGTTAACCCTAGACTTGAAAAGGTTAAGATCGTAGTGATCTGAACACATCCTCTGGGTAGTCGCATTCGCAGAGCAGTTGTTCGTAGGAAGAGGCTCTTCGACTGGAACTTATTTCTCACCAAGGGAATACGGGGTATATATGAGTGGTTTGCTACAATATAGGTTGCATTGCGGGTCCTAGCTGTGAAGTTTAGAACTGGCGGTATAAAGGAATGTAGTTCGTCCGACTACTTTACATGCGATAGAACAGCGAGATTCTTGCCACATCCCGCCTGTGAGAGAAAGTTTGTAAGGTGGAAAATAATTCGTCACCCAAAAGGATCCAGATACACTTTTGAACTCTATCGAGACTGGAAAGTGAAGACTGGACAGACCCCAACCAAATATAAAAACAGTATACCATTTTCGACATGACCTGTCTCGTGTAAGAATAGAGGATAGATTGCGGAGTAAGGTACTTACAGGAACGGGAAAGATAACCAACCATTTTACCTGCATCTTTAGCGGTTGGTCGTATTCACGTGTTACACTTGAGGTCAGGTGTGTTTTACGGACCAATAGTCCATCAAGTCACAGTGTCTCCCGAGAGAAATCCGTTCATCGTAACTGGCGTTAGTTCGGGGTCCGATCGACGATGTTAGAATGTAACTATCTGCTATTGCAGTTTCTACTTTACTGGGCGGATATTCTCGAACCCTCATTTTTAGCATAATACTTTTTTGATTCTTCTCTTCGACGAATGTTACACTATCGAATGATCCCTTGGCAATTCAATCCGAATCAAGAACGGAATCGATGTTCTGTAAATTTTATGGAGTTATTGAGAAAATATGAATTAATATGAGCATTCTATGAAAAAGATAACGGAAAAGTCAAGTAATCTTTAACTCATTTATGTAGAAGCCACAACTTTTAAGCCGATCTGTTGTACAAATTTATTCATGCATGTGAAAAATAGGGGATTTCATTATCCAGCAAATTGAAGCAAAAACATCGTTAGCTAGCGGAAAATTCAGGACATTAAACTTCAATAGCTGAAAAATGTTATTCTACCTTTTAGCGGCAGGTGCAACACATATTTCCAAAAATTTATTCATGGAGACGTATTCTCTTTATTTTTTATAGGCCGAAAAATCCATTCCGAATGAAGTTTTAATTATACGGCGAGCCGATGTAATAAAATGATTATTTGAGTGATTTCTTCTGTATTCAGCGTTATTGCTGTCAGGATCTCATTCCCCTGTCGTCAGAACATTTGCTTTCCAGCCATGAGACCAGGGTTCGAATCCCATGATGGCAGATTTTTAAGGAATATGACCTTCTGATTTTAACGTACTCGGGATATGTTCACATCATGCGGCAGCGTTGGGAAGTGTCTGAAAACCAAGCTATTTTTTATTCATTTCTCTCCAAGCAACGAAATAAAGCCACTAAGACGCAAAGAGGTTACTGAGTACGAGAGAATACGATAAAAACATCATTAAGGAGAGAAAACAATAAAAGGGCAAGAATTAAGACAAATATTAATGTCATTGCATTTGAATTTTAAAAAGCAACGCTGTTTGGGATGCACAAATTCTGAAGAGATTTGAATCAGCGAGAAACTGATAGCGTAGAGGTTACGGGTACATCTAACGATTTCTACTAAAAAATGATGAGATGATTCCGCCAATGTAGTACTGACTATAAATTCTTAAAGTCTTGGTACTAAAGAGGAAACTTCATAGGAACAATTACAATTAAATTATATATAGGAACGGTAAAGTTATCTATGTTACGGCGGTGGGAAAGTGACTGAAGCCGAAATGCATGTCAGGACCCCATAATATTGCAGATTCTTCTTTGGATTTTCACAAAGATGCTTCTGAGTGAAAATAGGTAGCTGGAACTATTCTGAAACCGTCGATGTCTGTCCCATCAAAGAGTCACAAGACATCCTGACCGAGAATTTGAGCATACTGGCATTGTTCAAAGTGCTGATCACACCAGATTTTGAACGTCTTCCATTTTCTCTTGGACAGAACCAGACATTCTGTTTTGCTGCAATTGATGTTTATACCTTCTCTAACAGTTCATGCCGTTTTCTTTACCTATCTGAAAATAAAAAAAATAGAATAAAATAAATAAAAATAAACACGCGCACCATCTTCGAATCTTATGTTATTAAGATTGGGCTGACCCGAAATTAATCTTTGTAGGATATTTAGTTCTCACAGGATCGCTGAAAAATATATGTTAATTAAATCCAGTGAAAACCTCATCCTTTTATTACGACCCTTTCTATTTTCGTGTAATGATTCTAATCATTGCATAATCATATGCATCTGGTTTGTTCCAAGTATAACATCTGGATTACACTAATATTTTTCGCAAATTTCCTAATAGTTCAAATATATCTTTTTGTCAAATCTTATAGCAAGGTATTACGTGATTTATATATGTTCTGTATTCGGCAATACACTCTCTATAAAATATCAAGATGAGAGTAAATACTATTTAAATAATAATTTAGACAGAAAATTTATAATAGATGGGCAATGCGCAGTTTTACTTCTCATGTCATTACCAAAACAAATGCTCGCTTAAGGAATGATAGCTAGAATGATACAGTAATATGTGACACAGAGTTAGAACAAAACGAAAGAATAAAATAAACAGTATAGAGTTGGGAATAAGTGACTGGGATAAATAAATTCAAATATTTTTCCTTTAATTTAATCAAATTATTTGAGTTATAGAACTTTTGTGATGTACGCTGGGTGTTAATAATTAACTATAACTCAACAATACAATGTTAACAGAGTATTTAATTTCAACCGCAAATAAATACTTAACAGGAACAAAGAAGTGAAAATCAACCAAAGATGTCCATTTCAGTGAATACCTTGTTAATAGCGCGGCTCGGCTTAACGTGTGTTAAATTCTAAATCAAAACCCAAATCATCGACGCATAATAATTCACACTAATTCGACTGGATAGTTCCATTCAAGAGTCATTCAATAATCACCTCAGTTAGTAGCCTGACATCTCTATTTATACACCTGGCGGAAAAAATATATTCATAAGTCCAGAGTATCACATTCGAACCTCGGTGTCGGAAGTTACTCATTTTTCTTTTCTATATGACAAGATTTGTCCAGAAAAACTTACTAAGGTCAATCTTGATTTTTAATTTTGCCCATGAGGATTTTCCTATTTTTTCTTTATTTGCCAAGTGAGACAAATTTTTTTTTAGTACACAGGGGTTCATGGCTTTGCAAGGATTTTGAATTGATGAAGCATCTTAAGAAGAGATATAAAGATTCCGTGGAGTATATTAACAATGGGAACTGATTAAATCCATAAACACTCTCCTCCCCGTTGGCACCATCTACAATTTAGTCAAATAATCGCGCTACTTTCCATTATAAACAAAGACGTGAACAAAATAAATAGTAGTTCGTTAAATGATTATATAAATCACAAGAGAGCTTTCAATACTTCTGGACTGAAAATTGAAATTCCTTTGGAGATATTAGAAGAGAACGCAGCAAATTCTCTGCGGTCTTTTTACATGAAAGTGGAACATTAATACATGCCGTAAAAATGCTAGAAATCCGTACGGTTAATTTATCGATTTTCTTCGCGTGAGGAGGATTTTTGCAGCAGCAGACACAAAATCCTTAAAAAAAACATAGGAATCATTTTATGACTAGCCGATGCCAAGCATTATTCAAGGGGGACATATCATTTCTTCTATGAAGCCATGACATTTACATTCTAGACAGCGCCTTGTCAAATGTTCTCTTGTTTAAAGCCTTCTTCAAATTTGATCGAATGGGAAGGATGAGATTATTCCTCGTATTATATGTTGATAGCATTAATTAATCTTTTTATTATGTGAAAGTTGCTATTGAAAACATTATTTAAATTAGGACCGAAATTTATGTGTCGTATTTAGAGCGTACACATGTATGCATGCATGTATGTCTGTGTGTGTAAGTGTGTCATCCCAAACGGACACAAAGGATAATATCTCCCTCCCGCCTAAAGACATCATCAAGCACAAACTAGCATGAAGAGATTACGATTATTTCGGAGAATCGCAAAACCCAAGATCACAGACTAAGTACTATGCATATAAAATAATATATATAAAATACATACCCCCATATATATATATATATATATATATATATATATATATATATATATATATATATATATATATATATATATATATATATATATATATATATATATATATATATCATTACTTCATTAATGAACTGAGCGTTGTTAGCTGCTGGAGTTTATTTATATTTATATACAACACTCTCTTCCGTGCGCTGATACCTTAGAGGTAGAATTTCAGACTTATACCAAGTCGGTGGGGTTTGGATCCCGGCTTGGAGGAACCGGATGTGAAGCCAAATTAATGAACTGTGATAAAGCAAAATAAGCCTGTGGATGTCCATATTAAAAGCTCTCGTATATTCGATCGAACACTGACGGGAGGAAGGTAATCCATAAGAATGGTGGTCATTGCTATTAACGCAGCGCTCTTTATTAATGAATTGAACACATTTGGCTACTGGCGTTTGTATACATGCGTATTCAATTCGTAAAAAATTTCCACTCAGCTGGGACTCCGATCTAGGCTTGAAGTGGAAGATCATGTATATGTCTTTTAACCATGTTTTTTTATTTTTTTTATATTTATATATATATATATATATATATATATATATATATATATATATATATATATATATATATATATATATATGCGAGAATTGTGGATAGTTGGTGTTTAGAATCCAATGACATGACAAAATAATGAAAAAATAGTTAACCTTTATATAATTGAACTTTTATTTAAGCGCCTACCAAACAAATCCCCTGTGGTGTCTACCAATTAAAAGTAAACAACACAAAATAAAAAAATAAATACCCTCCTCATATTATTTTCTCTACATCATTTCATTTAAGAAAACATTACATAAAAGTGAAACTTGTTAATTTTACAAACGTTTCTCATTTGTTCCTTATCCTGTTATATATATATATATATATATATATATATATATATATATATATATATATATATATATATATATATATATATATATATATATATATATATATATATATACATGGAGAGTAAAAAAATCTTTTTTCAAAGTTATATTTAGTTGAAACGAGCGTTTGAGTAGATGTTTCTGTCCTGTTCTTTTCATTTTAAATTTGAATGTGAAGCATAGAGGCTTGCAGCGGTAAGACACACGAATGCCCAGACAGGTAGACGTCAGTTACTAATAAGTTGTAGACACATTTCTTACTGATTAGTGCCCCAAGTGCTTTCGGCCATTTCATTAGCCATCGTCATGGGTATATATATATATATATATATATATATATATATATATATATATATATATATATATATATATATATATATATATATATATATATTTTGTATATATTATTTATATATTATATATACGCGGTACATACTGGAAAACCATAATATCAGTGATAGATCTAACATAATAATTTGTATTGATGTGACTTTGTGACACTAGGTTTCACGGCCTTGCGGTGGCTAGGGATTGTCTGACGATCGCAAGAGCGTTGAAACTAACATCAATATAACTAAGTATAAATATATATATATATATATATATATATATATATATATATATATATATATATATAGTTAAGACTGAAAAGTGTGTTCGATCCTCACTAGGTGTTCCGTACTGTAGTCCTTGTGCCACATCTAAGCAACGCTTAGAAAATAACAATATCTATATATATATATATATATATATATATATATATATATATATATATATATATATATATATATTATGCGCGGTACAATGTGGAAAGCTCTGCATATCAGTAATAAATCTAACATAACCAAACTCATATCCTTACAACTAATTATGATGTAAATATTTATACATCTCTATCTATCTATTTATCTTTCTCTCTCTCTCTTTCTCTTTCTTTCTCTCTCTCTCTCTCTCTCTCTCTCTCTCTATATATATATATATATATATATATATATATATATATATATATATTTATTTGGAAGTTTCAGTTAAGATGACTTACAAGTTACTAGTAGTAATTAACTTATTTTTTCTTCTGTTCGTATAAATCAAGTGTTGTGGATATAAAAAAAAATCTACATCAAATTCCTATCTAAAAGTTTCCCCCTTACATTTCTCAGACCAAGTTTCAATTTGGACTAATTTAAGCAAACATGAGAACGTACCTCGACTTCATCCACAACATATACGTAAAAATAAAATCATAACAACCTCTCCCATATCCTAAACAAAGGATAAAATTAATGTAACCACTAATAATTTAATGTAAAAACCAAAACTAAATGACATCAACTATGAACACAGATAAAATGTGATGACCGTGTTTGGAAAAAAATAATAAAAAATATTTTATCTTAGATAGAGATAGAAAATCCACACATTCAGTTAAAAAATTATCCTCCTTGATCCTGACTAATAATATAATCGAAAGCGTTCTGATTTATAGAATATTCAGACAGTTTTTACACAATTTATGCCCAGAAAAGAAATCACTTATACGAACGCAAGAAAAATTGAATAAAATTCTTAATCGCAGTACCTTGTCAGTATTCTTTAATGAAATATATATATATATATATATATATATATATATATATATATATATATATATATAGATATAGATAGATAGATATATGCATGTACATATGTATACATATGTATGTGTATATATACGTATATAGATATATATATATAAAGATAGACATAGCAGTACATTTTTTATCGTCTGCAATGAAACACAGACACACAGACATATATATATATATATATATATATATATATATATATATATATATATATATATATATATATATGCATATATATATATACGTATAAAAGTGATAGATAATTTTACTAATACATATTCATATCTACATTGCACACAACGAGAAACCATTAAATGATTTGAAATATATAAATATATTAATATAAATAAAATAGATAGAGAACAGAAAGAATGAGAGAGAGAGAGAGAGAGCATTTCTCTCTTTTATATGTTGCATTGATAAATAGATACACGCAGATTTTATATATATATATATATATATATATACATATATATATATATATATATATATATATATATGTATAACATAAATATCTATAGAAAATTTTATTCATCTTATTTTTTCTTGATTTGAAAATTTCAAATCTTCTCTTTACGATTCGCCAGGCAAGCTGAACAAAAACCGATCCGATTATAACATAAGTGAATTCGTCTGACTTGGATAGACTTTAATCTAATGTTTTCTCATTATGTCTAAACATTCCGGGGAAAACGACAATCTGAAGATAGAAAAAGAAACTTTTCAAAATGCAGAAATAAGTTTAAGTGAGCACAAAAACCTAAATGAAATATACAATCACGAAAAAGTGCGCTTTGTAGAAAAAGTAAATTAAAAGAAAGATATAAGATAATACGCCACTGCAATGAAGTGACGTCTGCAAGAAAAGTGATGCCTCGTGTTTGTCTTTATTCTTAGTAATAGAGACCCGAAACGTGAGTGGAAAATTATCGTATAGACAATGTGACGAAATATAAATTTGAATCAAGTTTGCAGGATTTGAGTTACGTACTCTTTTATTCTTTTCAGGTCATTGCATCATTAATAAGGCAGTGATATATTTACTTTAAGCTACCTGATTTTAAGCATTTTTAACTCCACATCCTCATCAGTTATCTCACGTAGCAAATATGTCGTTATGCGATATATGATATGAATTGTTTAGATTTTGGTCTTATAAATATCAGTAAAATAAATATGACACATTTGGTTCGCGATGTACCACTTCTTTTTCTTCTTCTTTGTTCTGTGTGCCTTCAGGAGGCAGGGAATTGTGGCTTCCTGTCCTTTGTAACGCTTAATAATTTTGTCTTTATAATAGCTCACCTAATCTGTGTCCTGCAATTCATCATCCAACGTTCTATAGAGTGTGATAAAATGAATTGCAGGACAGGCAGACTATCTTTCTCTCACTCCTGCATTCAATCTATCCTGTGAGAACCAAATTATCCAAGCCATCTTTTCTCATTTTGAGACCTAGAAATTTAAATTGCTCTTCTTCTATATATATATATATATATATATATATATATATATATATATATATATATATATATATATATACATATATATCACGTGTCCTTCCATGGTAATCTCAACATCCTTCTGCCTAACCAATATTTATGTTGCTTCATGTGTCTTCTTCATCTGTGAGCAGATTGCCCAGAATACATTGTCATAGACAAGAACTGATATCACGGAACGTGTCAGTTCTATTTTATTTATTTTTTCTAATGAAATTTACCTGTTTCTTAATATATTACTTAGCTTTTGGAAGGCATTTTCGCTATCTCTATCAGATTTTCGTCTTTTGCTACATACATAGATACATACATAAAATATATACATACATATATATATATATATATATATATATATATATATATATATATATATATATATATATATATATATATATATGTGTGTGTGTGTGTGTGTGTGTGTAGAGTGTTCATAAACATTTCGGCCTAAACAAGAAAAGAGAAGATATATTGTCTAATTATACTAAATGTTTAAATATATATATATATATATATATATATATATATATATATATATAGATAGATAGATAGATAGATAGATAGATAGATAGATTAAAAATAATTAATTTAAAAAATTAAATTGGGATATTTAATATATGGATTAGCCCCTATAAAATATATGTTACCAAAAAATGGTGGATTCCGGGAAAATTACAGTTATTTTATTTTATTTTATTTTTGTATATATAAAAATTAGTAATAACGTTAAAATTTTCCCTTCCGATCTGCCGTGCGATGATAGCTTATGGGTAGAATCTCTGAATGATGCTTTCGGTCCCGGCTTGAAGCAGTCGGATGTCTAGCCACACTGATGAGCTGAGATACATCAAAACAGTCTGTTTGTGGATGATTCTCTCTCTCTCTCTCTCTCTCTCTCTCTCTCTCTGCATATATATATATATATATATATATATATATATATATATATATATATATATATATATACAAACAAAAACAGCTTGCACACTACAAAGATGCATTCTTGTTTCGATGTGGCTGCATCTCGACTGGTGAGAAACAAACATGCATTTGGTTCTCACCAGTCGAGAGGCAGCCACATCGAACAAAAAATGCATCTTTCTACTCAGTAATTGTTTTGTCGGCATGTAAAAATTATAATAAATAATTATTGCTCTACTCTTGGTATTCTTCGAAAAGCCGGTTTTCTTGCGATCTTCGAAGATAAGCAACATCGAGCCCGATCAGTTCGTTGATAGATGACAGTTGGGCAATAACAGGTGCTATAAGTTTGGTTGTCCCGATGATGTAATGCATTACGGCACGATGAGGTGTGGATGGAAGAGACGTAGTATTGTGCTTGAACTCAGTGTTGTTTGAGCGGTGACACACACACACGTATATATATATATATATATATATATATATATATATATATATATATATATATATATAATAAAAAGGCTGAAACACTAATATTCCACCTGGATCCTTCCTCTTGGAAAATTTTTTTCTGAAAATATACATGTATGGGAATTTTTTAGATATATTTTTCATATGTATGTATATTTTCCACTAATATTATCAATATCTATATATATATATATAGTGTGTGTGTGTGTATGTGTGCGTGCGCATGTGTGTGTGTGGATATGTGTATATGTGTGTGTGTAGAGAGAGATATAGGGAGAGAGATTGCGATGGATAAATTGTCTAAATTAAACAAAAATGAAAATAACAATGACACATCATTTTAACAGATATATTTATTAAATTTACCCAAAAATATCTTGAGATATAAAAAAGTAAATTTATTCAATAAAATCTCCATTGGCTTCGAATTAGGCTCCCAGACAACTCTCATTGTTAATCTTCTTGTTTAAGTTGGTGAATGCTGCCATAATCCTTACCTTCAATTAATCTCTGTTGTAAGATGAAGTTTTGTCGATTCTTCGCTCGACTGCGTACTTACACATAATAATCAAGGGGGTGCAGTCTGGAGATTTAGACGCCAAGATGTAAGGGGTGATGAGGCTCTAGAAAATGCGACGACTCAGATCTCCTGTTTGTTTCCAGCAGACTATTTCAAGATTCAGCACACTACTAGCTCCTTAAGACAATTCGTGTAGGTCTGCTTGAAGATCCGACGCTCACCAATCAATTCCAGAGTTCTTTTATTATCAGTACGATCAAAGTGAGTTTTCCGATCTGCCGTACCTTCATAATCACCATTAGACTCATCCAACTCTTTCTAAATATTCTGCACTGTCTTTAGAGTGGCACCCAAACACTCTGAAATGTTCGTATTAGAACTTGGGGCTCGATCGCCAAGGAGTGCAGCAAATTGTAACATGGTGCTCTTTTTATCGATGGATAATAACAGAGCTATAATTTGTATTAATAATATAGATACATTTTTACCTAAACGTTAACTCATTTTTCAGTTTTCACCCAGAACCTGACAACTGCATCGTGCATAATATTATTGTATTAGCAGTGAGAGATACACACACAGAAACACACACGCATAATTATATATAAATATGAAAGTGAACATTGAAGTCTACACTCAGAGGCGACAGGCTCTTTCATGCTGGATGCAATCGTCAGGCTGCGAATGCTGCATATTTCCTCGGCTATTTATATATATGGGTCAGTGGTGCATTGTGGGTAATCTATACTGGCGGTTATTTTTGCGGGAGTGGCTTGTTCATTTATTTATTTATTTGGGTTAATTTATTTTACTTGTTTTTCATTTTCATTTTGTATTATTTCTTCTTTTCGTTTTTGATGTTTTATTAATGTAGTAAAATATTGGGAGTGGGGATTGACTTAGGTCGCTTATTTAATAGTTTACATGCGAGCTATCTCTGATATTGAGCACCTTATCCCATAAATATAGCACACCTTATAACTATATTTCTTCATATATATATATATATATATATATATATATATATATATATATATATATATATATATATATATATTGAAGAAAAAATAGACCTCTTTAAGGCTTAAAATGGTCTGTTTTTCTTTAAATTATTAGCTCTGAATTTACATTGAGGTCTCAGGATTTCATTCTCCTTTGGACTACCCATACGGATTACCAAGTTTTTCGTTGCTTATATATATATATATATATATATATATATATATATATATATATATATATATATATAAGATTATAAAATTCTTTTGTTGTATTTTTCTTTCTTTTATGCTTTTCTTTCAAGTTATGCATTTTGCCTTTACTCTTGTTTTGTATCCTCGTTTTTTTTTTGTTGTTTCATTTTTATTTATGTTGCTTTCCCGCCCTCTTTTCTTCAATCTTGCTGGCTTCTTTAACTCTTTTAATTTACATTTATCCTTTATTTTTCATTTAATTATTCCATTTCTTTCCTAAATTTTCCCAGTAATTTTTCCTACTTCAGATTTCACGATGAATTCATTTACATTTCTACGATATCTTTTCTGTCGGGTCTGCTTGTTTACTTATGGTTTTTCTATTCATTCACAACCAAATCATATATTTTAATATCTGTATTCCTCCGTCAAATATAAACAGTTAATACTTAATAGTAAATGGATTTCTCAGACAGATACATTTGGAATTGATAGCGTAAGATTTACAATTCTCGCAGTACTTATTAGAGTTTTTATTATATTTATAAGAAGAGAGTAAATATTTCATACAATAGCATACGATAGCATTGAACTAAAAACTAAACCTCATTAACAATAAAAATATCTCAGTGCAAAGAGAAATTATATTTTTACGTATGAAGGCTTATGTTTAACAAGTTGTGTTTCGTTCAAAAACAAACAAGAAAACTACTTTACCATATGGCAATAATTCCCCTATGTGTCCGTGAAGGACGTTGGCGATCATCGCTCCCCTCAATTACATTTTTTCTGTTATTAATTAATTTATTCTTTTTATTTTCGCTAAACTGTTATTAAATGAGAGAATATAATCCTATAGTCTATTCGCATACATGCATATATATATATATATATATATATATATATATATATATATATATATATATATATATATATGTGTGTGTGACCTCACCTCGTGGCCTCTCTGCCCCACAATCCGTCTATCCTGCGATGACCAATGTGACTTGGTATTGGTCGCGGCACCAAACGTGACGATCTAAACCTTTGCTGATTCGGATGGGAATCTGGTTAGATTCGGTATCAGTCTTGTCGTTCACAGCTCGCCTCCAACGTCTGGTTACCGAAGTAACTGCTTTGATATCTAGTCTACCCTACCCACGTTGTGATTTGATCTTAGGTAGACGAAATCAATCAGTCGCGGGCCGCAATGCAAGTCGAGTCCGAACAAGGGTAATACCGCACAAGCATATGTAAAAGAAAATAAAGTAACAACTCGAAAAGTTCAAATGTGTTAAAAAAAGAATAACAATATTTTATATCTCGTTGCTGAATACAGGACTGTGTCTTTCTTACAAACCGCTTATATGGATTCGTGACACTTTGTGTTTGTTAGGCGAGTCTTAACATCTTTTTTTTTAAGAAACTGGTTTTTGGTGTATCTTCGGGCGATATTCGTAAAACTTGTTTTGGTGGTGTGAGTCTAAGTCGTTCTTCAAAAATAAATTGTTCTTGGTGAGAAGTTGAGGTCGTGATGCGTTGATCTTTCAGTCAGCTTTCTGCGAGGTGGGTCTCAGAGCTCACAACTCAACTCTGTTTGCGTCTGCCAACTGAGTCTGTGTTACTCACTCTGCAACTGCTTGCCTGTCTCTTCAACTCCAACTGCCGTCCACTTGCTGCGACTCGGCATATGTCGACGCTTGTCGGGGTTTGAGTTTCCTTGATAATTCTAAATCCACAATAAGGATCTTCTTTGTTCTCGAACAGGAAAATTTATTACTTTCCATTTTTGGAAGTCCTTACTTTGTACTTAAAGGGAATCGTCCTCCCAAATTCTTCTCACAGTGGCATCTCACACCAATCCTTTCAGGGGGCGTCAACAGGCTTCCTCTCCTTCTTCATAGTTTACCTTCGACTACCGGTCACGCTACCCTTCAGCCAATGAACGCCCAGCAGCGTGGGTGTGGCTAGACTGGCCTCGGTTTAAAAATCTCGCTCAAAGAAAAAAAAATTATCTTCCCCTTTTTTTCTTTTCTTTCTTTTCTTCTTCCCGACAACAAACCCCTACGACTGTTATCTTAACCGAACGTCGTCTGGAATTCGTCAACGAGATTTTCGTCAAATAAACATTGAGGTTGGTCAATGATTTTCTGAACTCTATCGCCAATTATCTGTTCCGATAAAAAAAAAAATTCTATCATGGCCAGCTCTGACACAAAACAGGAGTTTTTTTTCCAAATGATATCTCCGCAGATAGTTAATGGTTTAATCTTTCCTTCTTTTTAAATTATGGGTGGTGCAGCTGACATTTTTCTCGGCCAGTGCGTGACCTAATTAATATTATCTCTTAGCATTCTGTTTTGTAGGCCACTGGACCAATTTGAAATTTTCATTATTGCCATGGGCAGACGGCTATCTTTTATCGCTCCGTTGTAACATAAATCAAATTAAATCCGACAGATCCGCGATCTTACTTTCTTCGCTAATGAAAATAAAATCTTTACCACTTTACTTTATTAGAAAAATGACATCGCTCAGTGTCTTTTCGTGATAGCTTCTTATCACCTTAATTAATTCTCGCCTCTTTTTTTCATGAAACCCATATATATATATGAATAAAGTCAAACTTGTAAAAAAATTAAGCTGAATATATAGCATACCTGAAAACTATATTTACACATACTGATATATATATATATATATATATATATATATATATATATATATATATATATATATATATATATATATATATATATATATATATATATATATATATATATATACACATATATTTGTGTGTTTGTATATATATATATATATATATATATATATACATATATATGTTTATATTTATATATATATATATATATATATATATATATATATATATATATATATATAAATGTCACTTAAACCCTTCAATATTTCTAAAGATTTTCGGATAGTACTGAGGACAATAGACAATACGAACAATTTCTGCACTCCCCTCGCTCCAAGTAAACGAGGAATGGAAGAATACTGGAAAAATTAAATAAAAAAATAATAAATGAAATGTGATATCAAATATACATTAATATATATATATTGAAATGTACTAAGTCATATAATTAATATATTTTATGTTTATACGACATTTTCATAGATACAAATTTTTAATAAATGCTCTGTTTATATTAAACAATATTAACCGGCCCAAATGTCCGAGAAATCTCAAATAATATATGTGTTCCCCGACTGGAATAGAACCCGTATTGTACATGGAACCGCCATATAGACTGACGTGCTATACCATGTCGCTACAGAGGAAGCGTCTTATTAACTAGGTTAATTACTGTTTTTGAACTTCAAAGTCCAATTGATTTCTCTCAAACACTAATATCTGCTCAAAGCATAAATTAACATAAACAAATGGCATAATATATTATTAATTAAAAATATTATGAAACTCGGCCAATTATTTTAATATATTTTTGTTTATACGTTCTTTTTATAGATACACATGTTTCAGTAAATGCTCTGTTAAAAAGACTGTGGATCATCAGACTTTATTTCCAAATGTTGAAACAGAAAATGAAAAGAAATTTACACATTTTTGACGGGCCGTATTAAGCATATGTAAATTATCGAAGTGAGGAAGTGAGGGGGGAGAGAGAAGACATGTGTGGGTTAGATGAAATTTAAAATTTCTATTCTTTTATACTTAAAGTTACGTGATGAGGTCCAGACATTGACACATTTAAACATTAAATTATTTGCTCTGGATTTACATTGAGCTCTCTGGATTTTATTCTCCTTGGGTTTACCCATACGAATTACCTAGTTTTTCATAAACTAATATATATATATATATATATATATATATATATATATATATATATATATAAACGAAAATTGAACTCAACACCTCAAGGCGACAGTGTGTTTCCTGCTAGACGAAATCGATGGCAGGAGGATTGCCTTTAGCATGAAACAGACTGTCGCCTCTAAGTATTGAATTCAATGTTCACTTTTATATCTATATACGCTCTATCTCTGACTAGCAGCATGGCCCGGCTTTGCCCGTGCTTGATTCAAAAATCGTACGACTCATTCAGCAATCGTTATCACTTGACTTAAAATATTTTTGCCCATCCTTGCCTTTAAAGTATTGCCCTTTGCCGGGCTGATGTTGCTACATGCCTTACTTCTTGCCTATCTCACACTGCGAATTTTTTCTAAGCTCTATACTAAACATTAAATCTGTTACGAAAAAAGAACTAAACAAAATGAACACAAAACGATCAGCTTTAAAAAAAAGGACTAACTGGAAAAACCGAATGAAAAAAGAATGTTGACAACAAATACTTTTTCACACCCAACCCAGTTCTGCGGAATCAGAATCAACGTTGAGTTTAAGCAAGCGAATGAGCCAATTGCCAAGCAGATTTAAATATTTCCCACTTGTGACGAATGCAGCTATCGATTTTTTTAAATGCTAACATACTAGTTAACATTCGTGTCAGTCAGCTGTTGGCTCTCACGCTGGCCAATAGAATCTTTCTACCTATTTGTGGCAGCCAGCTGTAGGCTCTCACGCTGGCGAGTAGAAAATGGCTGCAAACTACATGAAAACTGACGTAGAAGCAAGAAAATATCGATTATTTCCACTATCGGTGGGATTTGGGAAATGCAATGTCAGACTTGTCCATCCCGCTAACTTGGAGCATGTGCATGTAAATTTTAGATCAAATCCGACGAAAATTGTGGCCGTGCATTCGTTACACACACACACAACACACACACACACACACACAATTCCTGCCTTTTATAGATATTGAGCACTTCATCCCATAAATATAACACACCTTAACACTGTATAATTATATATATATATATATATATATATATTTCCAGTGAAAAATGTTTTCAACAATACTTTAGATTTCTTAATTTTAAAAATACGATATAATGCATTTGCACATTCGGCTTGACTAATTTCTTAATTTAAATACTCCGTTGTGCATAAAATTGTATGGAAATATTTCATATCGGTGTTGAGCGATTGTATCTTTCAAGCTTTTTTTTATCTCATTTTCACCTACTACTCTGCAAAAGATACATTAAACATTGATGATGGCCTTAACACTCCCGATATAATGCTTCATTCGTAAGATCATTGTGACGTCTTCCCCCGGTCGCGGCGTCAGCTGTTCGTTCCTCGCCACTCCGTCCGGGTGTCGCTGCTCCAGACGTGACGTTCTAACCCTTTGGTGATTCGGGTAGGAATCTGGTTAGATTGATACCAATCTCGCCGTTCCCAACCTGCTTCCAACGCCTGGTTACCAGGGTAACTGCACTGATCTCCAGTCTGCCTACCCACGTTGTGAATTGATCTTAGACAGACGAGATCAAACAGGGGTTGGGGCTGTAATGCAAGCTGAGTTCAACGGGGGTGATAACACACAAATATGTATAAAAGAAAATAAAATGAAAACTCACAAAGTTCAAAGTATCAAAGAAAAAGGTAACAAACTTTTTATGTCTAGTTGTTCGGTGCATAGGACTATGTCTACTTCCCGACCCGTTCTGTGGATTGTGGCACGACGCTTTCGCTAGGCAAACTTTAAGGCTTCAAGTTGTCTGCTCTCTAAGAAATTTGTGTTTCGGTGTGTCTTTGGACGGAAGTCGAAAAACTTATTTCTGTGGTCTGGTTCTAAGTCGCTCTTCAAACTACTTGTTCTTGGTTGAAGAAGAGTCCAAAAGTGTGCGTGAATCTTGGTCAGCTATCTTGATGCGGTTTCAACACTGGGCAGTCATCTCTGCCTGTCGTCCGGGGCTCAACTCTTCTCTCCAGAGTCTTAACTACTGGTCACTCATCTCTACCGCCAGGTGCGCGAACTAACTTCTTCTCGCCAGCTTGGGTCGAACGAACTCGGCACTCAGGACCAAACGGACTGGCCTCTTCTGCCCGCTTGGGGCGAACGAA
This sequence comes from Acanthosepion pharaonis, assembly GCA_903632075.3. Lineage (NCBI taxonomy): Eukaryota > Metazoa > Mollusca > Cephalopoda > Sepiida > Sepiidae > Acanthosepion > Acanthosepion pharaonis. Next base: position 642,463 of record CAHIKZ030005293.1, read on the forward strand.
CTCGGCACTCAGGACCAAACGGACTGGCCTCTTCTGCCCGCTTGTGGCGAACGAACTCGGCACTCAAGCCAAACGAACTGGCCTCTTCTGCCCGCTTGGAGCGAACGAACTCATTTCTGTCGGTTGGGGTCTCGCTTTTATTGACGCCGACAAAAACCGGGGTAGGTCTGTCTGGCGTCGGGGGTTCTTCGATAATTCTAAATACGTATCCACCCTTCTTATTTCTAGTTAGGGATTATCCACTCTTTTCCATTTTTGGTAACTCTTTTCTCACTCCCACTCTCTCACCGTGCGTCATGTGATCCACTTGGCCAATGACGTCTTAGTCGGGCGTGAACAACCCGTGTCTTTGTTTTGGGAAAGAAATACCTTGCTTAACTTAAGAAAAAATGAATTAAATCGCCCTTATCATGAGCGGCCGAGGTGACAACTCTCGGTTTCAACACGTGGCGTTTGTCAAGCAGTTTATCGCTAATTGGACATGGCCTAAGAAAGAAATTTTCTTCCAAGATCTCAGTCAACTTGGCGTCTCCAAAGCAAAAATAAAAATATTTTATTTTCCTTCGGCCCATGTGTTGATAACAAAAATCTTTATTATCGCAGGGCAAAAGTCTATTCTGTCAAAAGAAAAACTTAGCCAGTGAAAACTACTTGTGTGGGATTTTAATTCTCCACACCCAGTCAAGACTGTCTGTGTTTCGTCAATGTTCAAAAATGGGTTTCTTCTTTTGGTGACATCCATTGATAACACAATTCCATTTTTCGTGGATAAGCGGAAATCGGTCAACGCTTGTTCGTTGGTGACCTAGATATTTTCGACATTTGATACCTATCAACAATAACCCTTTTCTTCCTTATTCTCGTCTCTTAAGCCGTGTGTGTGTGTGTGTTCGCCTATGACACGTCTCGTATTACTTTTTCTTTCTTTCTTCTTCGTTTCTCTTTCTTTCTCCCAAATTGCCTGAATGCAAAGAAAGAATTATTCTTAAAACCTAAATTATTTTTCGGCCTTAAATAATCCTCAAATGGTTGATAAACCGTAAAAAAGCAAATCATATATCTATAAATATTTTTTTCAAATCGTCAGGATGCATGGTGCCACATCATTACGAACTGTCAAACTCGCTTCAGTCACTGTTCTCTTCCGTGTAAATATTCAGGATTTGATAATGTTGATAACTTAAGATTTAATTATAATTGTGATTTAGAATAGCCAATAATTTTAATGAACTTTTTGAGGTTTAAATTCAGTTGGTTCTCAAATATCAACGTTATTTATTTGTATGTGATTGTATAAATAATTCTATCAAATCGTTGGAGTTGAGAGACTCCATTTTGTGCGTATTTATTTTAGGCTGCAGAATGGCCTCATAACACGATTTTGCAAAGCTGTATTCTCTCTACCGTAATTGAAGGAAATCTGTCATTGCTTCCGCAGGGAATATATAATAATCAATTTATAATGTATTATCACTCTTCTCATCAACAATGTCTTCACCAAATTTCCATCGGCACACCTGTGAAACAGTGCTGCAATCTCGAGTCGAGATTGGAACACTTGAAAAAGAAGTCCTCTTTTTACGGATTGTTGTTGCCAACCACACGTCCAAGCGGTTTCCATTTCAACACATTCTTTCTCATAGACTGGTTTCCATCCAAGTTTAGAGATGCCAGTATTTCTTATTATTTAATCAATACAGTAACATTTTTCTATCATTTGAATTGGTTTAAAGATTACTGAGAGGCAAAGGCTTACTGAGAGCAAGAGAAAATGCGAAAGTATTACTGGAGTGTAAAATCAGTAAGAGAACAGGTTTCAGGAAGATAGGAATTGATGATTCATTTAAATTTTTGAAGATCGTCGGTGATAAGAAAGAACCCGGGAGTGATATCCGCAGAAAATAAAGAGACAATTACAACATAATTTACGGTTACATCTAGCTATTTCAACAGTAAAACGATAATAACTAGTTGTCAATCTAGTGCTACGTGTAAATATATGCGATCGCGCTACCAAGGAGTGTGTAATACCCTGAAAATATGTCTAGGTTTTCTATAAATATTTTCAGGGTAATGCACACTGATTGGTCGAACGATCCCAGGGAATCCACGGGGAAGTTATTGAAGACCAAATGCCAGATCAGGACTCATAATATTGCAGAAAATTCTTTGGATTTTATCAAGAATATCGAGACATATAGCAGGAACACCGGACATGATTTAATGGCAACATACAATGCACGGAAGAAAGGTAGAATTACAGACAAGCAAGATGGAATCTATCGGGAAAAAATACCTGACACATCACAACGAACCGTTTTTCCTAACAGCACTTTCAGCAGCTAATTGCTATTGATGGAATATAATCATTGCACTTTATATCACGGTAGTGTAATGGATAGCAGTTTGGATTGAGGAATTGGCGAGCCGAGTTCGAATTCCAGTCGAGTTCTTGACATCCGCTTACGTACTACCCTGGTGATAGGTATGAATCCAACTGTTCTCCGCTCAACTATTGACCTAATAGGAGGAAAAAATAGAAATAGTATGACAAATTGGGATCGAAAGCAACCAGACTAGGAGAAAGAAAAGATCGCTCGTATTGACTTGATGATCTAAACAACGGCCGACAACTTTATGTCACTCAAAAATCTGAGACCAAGAAAACCCTATGAGTTACTCTCCTGGAAGCTAGCACCAGCCATGTTTGCGGAAGGTAAAAATGATTCTCTAAGATTATTAAAAGATAGCATGTTCATTCTGGAGGCGGGGAAATTTACAGGGCAATTCTTGTGCCGGTAACAATAGATTGAAATTCGGAAGAGATCGGAAATTGCTTGTAAATTTTACATCTTTTGCTGTTTATTATTATAAATGCAATAATTCATAATTATATCTCAATTTTTAAATCCCGTGTTGGTTTGTTTTCATTGGTTCTGTAGGTGTCACGTGTTTATTTTATGGCGTTTTTGTACGGTACAAATTTATTTTATGGCGTTTTGAACGGTAGCTGCATGTATCGTTAATACTTAAAATTTTATGGTAATTTAATTATATATTTTAAATTCCTATATATAAAAGTTGCGTAAGACAGGATATATAATTTCATCTGATATAATCTACTTCATCAGAAAAGCGAGAATTATTAATCCCATCAAGTTATACAGTCTTATACAAATTAATTGGAACAACCGCTTTAGTTTCTTTCACCATAAGGCCAGTTTTAGACCCACAAGAATCACAGGGTGTAATTGATTTCTATTTTTTCCTCGTATTGGGTCATTTGCAGTGGTGTGCAATAATATGAAACTATTTTCTAAGTGTATCACGAAATTTGTTTTGCCTTGAAATATATTGCGTCATCCGTGATTGAATCAGATTTTCGTCAATCCCAGACACTATTGTCTCGACTGTCCATTACTTGTCTTAGGGCCATTTTCTGCGATGGACGTTACTCAAAATGAACGTACGAAAATTGTAATGCTGCACGAACACACTGGCAAGCCTTAAAAATGAGCAAAGCAAAGTTCTATCGACTGGCTTTTAAACTCTACTGATTAAAACCCAATCGAGAATTTTTGGTCGATCTACAACGAACGACTACGTGGAATGGACATACGTAGTACTAACATCTGCATTGAATCATGTTTCACTGGAAAAACTTACAAAACATTAAATTATTGATGGAATTAATAGTTTTGTTTCAATTAGTTTACACAAGGGTGTATAATTGGCGAACAAAATTTTTAAAATCACTATATTCAGCAGACTGAGGTTTGATATCAGACAAACAAAATATACTGCGGGAAGTGCTACAGATGTTAGTCAACAAAACTGAAAAAAAAATGGAATAAATATGAATTTTAACGACAAAAGATGATTGGTTGTCAGCGGTAGTAATTGCCAAGATGGAACCTATGAATTGGAGATACAAAATACCTACAAAAATTGAAATATCTAGGTGTGTTAAAAGAGGACATAAAATCTGACATCGAAATTGGAAGGCTCATTGAAATGCTAAAAATTCGTTAGAAATAAAGAAAAGATTGCTGGATATTTATGCAATATCGATCTTCTCCTGTTGGTTAGCATCAGCAATGATTGTGGAATGCAAAAATGGTTCTCTAAGATGATTACAGATATCAGTATCATTCTGGGTGCGTTAATGTTTACAAGTCATTTCTTACCCCCGCTAATAATAAATTGAAAATGTATTCATATGTGACAGTATAATACTAGAGGATCTCCACACAGATAAAGAAGTGACTCGCTGCAAGAAAATGTCGTGCCACAGATTGATGCTGAGAATATTATCAACTGTAAATATGTGTAACGACGAAAAACTTCACGAAAACCTACATACATTTTCTATCTCCATAATTCCTAACTTATCCGGCTGTATTTTGCACTCGCAGGTTTACAATAATATTGCTAGACAAATAAGGTTAATCTGTGCGGAAGGTTAAGCGACATTATTAGCAATAAAAAATGGTATATAGCTGTAAGATATTTCAGATATTATTAAATTGACATTTCTTTATATTTGAAAACATATGAATAAATATTAAGGTAGGTGTTCAGACCATCAAATTGTTTTCAACAAAACATTATTGAATGGGATTATAAAAAAAAAAGAAACTGAAATTTTATGAAATAGTAATTTAATAAAAATCAATATATAAAAATAAATGCCTTCATTTACAAATGTTGAAGTCAAAATGTCTAAAATACTATAAAAAAACGAATGTCTTACTGATAAAATGGAGATGGTTACTTTCCAGTTTGGATCTAAGACCCTATGTGAAAGTCAGGGATAAATATAAAATTGGTTTCTGTTTGAAAATATGTAATTTTAAAGATGTCGATCAGCTGCTGCTACTTCATTGCAACCAATCTATTCATATTTGCGTTAGAAACTAATAAATTTTAAATTTTCATCAGTAAATTAAATAGTTATTTTATTAAATTAAAATATTCATGTGTCAAAATCATGAAGGAAAGTAAATACTGCAAAATATAAATGACGGATGCGTTTTCTCATCGGATCTACTTAACATAAATGGCGTGTCGATGCCAGAAAAACTAGAAGTCCTTCCAGCAGTTTTTATCTGCGGACATTTTCTTAACAACGTAATGTACGCAGATGTTACTTTGTTGATATAAGATTCAGAAGAAAACTGAAAGAAAATGTAAATAAGTTATTGAAATAATTCAAGAAGTGTGAATTATTAACGATAAGAAAAAAACAGGAGACACAGTGGAGTAATGGATAGCGGATCGAACTGAGAAGTCGGAGAGCCAAGTTCGAATTCCAGTCAGAGTCATAACATTCACTTACGTGCTAATAACTTTGGGAAAGATATGAATCCTCTTCTCCTAGAAGAACAAACTGGGTTCTATAGCCTTGGATGGCAAATGGTCTAAGGCAGAAATATCTAAAATATCGTATCGAAATATACATGATCGCCTAAGCGTGTATCACGCATGGCACATGACTGACTAAAGAAAAACAGAATCGCATAACACTCAGAAAAAGACAACACAAGGAAACTATCTAGTTGGCACATAAAAATGAAGCAGGTAGTTCGAATCAAATATCTGATTAATGTTCTAATATGAAACGAAATATATATGATCACCTAAGCCTTTATCACGCATGACACATAAGAAGAAAAACAGAATCGAATAATCCTCAGAAAAATAGATAGCACAAGAAAACGTCGGAAAATAAAATACCAAGCAGGTAGTTCAAATCAAATATCTGATTAGTGTTTTAACAGATGACAGATATTGTGACGGAGCAATAGAAATTCACATTGGGATAGCAAAATGAAATACGTGCGTCATAGTACTCAAAGTATTAGGTTGTACAGAATTTTCTGACTGGCTTAAGAATCGGAAAGAGAACAGAATTTTATGGGGCAACACCAAAATTTATTCTTCAAAATAAAGTCCATCATTCTCGAAGATCTGAGTCTGTTCTTGATACTAATCCGCTGGCTTTGAATCAAAAATTTTAAACAGCCACCATTCACTTGATTAAGTGTCTTGAATCGCTGGTCGCGTAAGAAGTGTATCATTAAGCCGAATAGGCCTTTGTTGTTCGGAAAAACATCGGCACTTACCGGTGGATGTGGAAGAATCTCAATACTGTCCATCTGTTTGAACTTCGTAAACTTGGCTTGTCTTATTTCGCAGAAACAAAGCTCGACCTCGATTGACCAAATCAGGATATTCCTTTTTTTAGTTTGTAGTACACGCGGTCTATCTGCAGGCAATAATGTTTAGCGTTGATGGTGCGCCGTGTAGAAACAAGCTCGAAATGAAGTACTCCTTGGAAATTCCACCAGACAGAGATCAAGATTTGTTGTGTTCTTTCAGCTTTCTGAGTGAGTCAGGACTTTATAGCCATCGTTGTATTAAGACATACGAGAATATAGTTGCAAAAAATAAAACAATTATTCTTTTTCTAGGCTCTGAATCAATTCAGGATGTGTACGATCATGGCTCTTCAAAATTTCCAAACTTTGTAGCTCTGAATAAATTCTGTCTTTGTATTATATCTCCTAGTCCTTTTTCAACTAACCATATTCATAAGTAGGTTACGCCTTTCTTTTCACTGTCCCTCTTATTTTATGTATGTCCTGCTTGTGCGTGTCAAAATTTCTAAGCCCTCTTTTCTCATTATGCGCCGAAGAATTTTTTAACTTTTTTAAAAATTTCTGTTGTTAAGTAAAATCGTGCTTTGTGTTTCCATTTGCTCTAAAACTTCATCACATGTTCAGTCCATAGAATCCTCAGCATCCATCTGTAGAACTACATTTCTATCAGCTCAGGTTTCTATTTCATCTCCGAGAAGATTTTCCAGCTTTCAATTATATATATGAGAACCTAGAGTTAATTAGTCTTTTATTTCCAAATTGATTTCCTGTTTCTTAACCCTAGTACACTAACCATGGGTATACAGTACCCAGCGCAAATTTTCCTATTTTTACTTTCAATTTTCAGTACCAGATTTTCTTACATAAATAATGTTTTTCAGTTACTATTAATGTTAACTCAAAGTACAAAGTTTGGAGTGCCTGCATGTAAAATATTTCAAATAAAGATTTATATTTAATATATATTTTTTTTTATATTTTCAAAAGCGGGTATGATATAACCATGGTTTGTAATGGTGTAACTTTAATTGATGATTAGTTTTCTAGGGTTAATCATTTGCTAAGAGTTTGGAAGGTATCTTTTACTAATACATTACGCCTTCGGATTTTAGTATCAGCCTTTCCGTCCGCTGTTAAAATATTTCCTAGATATTTAAATTGTTGTACTTGATTGATAATTATTCCTTTCTTCTTATATCTTATCAATATTATGTAGGAGTCCTTTTTATGTTTCCTATCAACACTGTGTCATCTGCATATTTAATTGTTAAGATTATAACCGCCAATAATGAATCCAAGAATGAATTCTTATTCTCTTCGAATAACTTCTTTGTGAAGATAAAATAAATCTTGGCAGAAGACACTTCCTTGTCTTTTAAATACTTGATATTTTTGTCTATTTACTAAATTGATTTTATATCTGCGAGACCATGTCTTCCTTAGATTAAGGTGTAAGGGTGGCCATATTTCTTTTTCCTTTCCTTCACTCGTTTTGCATGCCAGGCATATGTGAGCTCGCTTTGCCACATGAGGTTAATCATGTTCTCTTCTAGAGTATATATTCTGTTTAAATTTCTGGGATGAACATTTGTCATTGTTTACGCTATTTACATGCGGACAATTGTCATAATATTTGCTGTTGTTATTACACAGTTTCGGCCGTTATACTCTATGGTCTTCATCATCCGTGTCAGTTTTTGATGGACTTTATCCGACTGCCAATCCCATCAGGTACGAACCGATCCAATATTTTCTGTTTGGATTTCTGTGATGAAAAATTATTATTATCTACAGTATTTACATTAAAACTATTTTCCTCATCATTGTTTCGCTCGTGGCATACACCTTCAAAATTGCTTTGAGAACTTTCATGTTCGTGATTTCTTACGCTACACGGTCAATATTTTTGTTAGCATCAAAACACCAAGAGAATTGATGATGTGGAGAGCAATGTTCCGACGGGAAATGATATTATAAATGAATATCTTAAAGTTAATTGGGTTCTGACATTATTTTTTTTTTAAATTTTAATGGATTTAATTGAAACAAAATATATATCCCACCGACTAATCGATATCGTCTTATGAGGAAAAGAATTAAATCCAGCTATTGAGGTCTGGTTATCGTATGCAATACAAGTTCCTTGCAAGAAGGAAAAACAAATTAGTTTACTGGTTGGCTGAAGCTATTTGTAGAAATGATAATTATATTCATGACAAATAAATTTAAAGTATTCTTTAATGGAAGCTATTTTTTGTGTCTCCAAAACTGTGATAATACTTTTTCGAAAAAAACTAATATATTTCGAAATCTAATTACTCGTGAAGAGATTTTTTGTAAGAAATTGAAAGCCATATAAACGAAGGAAATTATTTCATGTGCCGGCGAAAGAAATGAAAGAAAAGCAATAAAAAGTGAACCAAATGTCTAACGCCAACACAGTTCTAGCTGGTCACGAGGCAATTAAATTAAACTTTTAAAGCCAAAACGCAAATTGGAAAAATGAAAATGAATCTCTAACATTGTCGTTGTGGCAAAAAAAAGGTAAAAACAAATTGTATTGTAAAGTGAAGTGAGCTTCATGAACTTGCTAAACATAACAGGTGAATGTATAGAATAAATTAGACTAAGTGTTTGAATAAGCAACATAATGTAAAGAATTAGCTGCAAATCATTTTGAAATTTTTTGTCGCAATTTCTAGGGTAGTTGATCGCAAACACATTTTTCTGGGCCTCATTTTCGGAACGTAAATTTGCACTGACCTCACCAAATTTTACTTGGTAAAATGTATCTGTCTATATTTCTGAGATGAGGTATTATGTACATTATTTACATTATTCGGACTATTCTCTTCATCTTTGTCGCCATATTTATTACAACGTTTCGGCCTTTCAGTATCTGTCTATATTTCTGAGATGAGGTATTATGTGCATTATTTACATTATTCGGACTATTCTCGCCATATTTATTACAACGTTTCGGCCTTTCAGTATCTGTCTATATTTCTGAGATGAGGTATTATGTACAGTATTTACATTATTAGGACTATTGTCCTCAACTTTATCGCCATATTTATTACAACGTTTCGGCCGTTGTACGTTCCGGCCTTCTTCAGGTGTTTGGAATGTCGAACCGAAACCTTTATTTCGCTCTCTGGGGTAGACTGTTCTAACGTCTTTATCCACTGTGTCATGTGTCCTCAAGGAACAAGTACACAGTGGATAAAGGCGTTAGTTAGATCCAGTGACAGGATCCAAAGAGTGTGAGTTCAATACCCGGTTAAGGCAGTGCATAACTTGGAGAATGGGATGAATAGGAGATAACTGATAACGGAGATCCATTAAATCATGCACGTGGAACTAGAACAGTCTACCCCAGCGAGCGAAATAAAGGGTTCATTTCGACATCCCAAACACCCGAAGAAGGCCGGAGCGTACAATGGCCGAAACGTAGTAATAAGTATGTCGACAAAGATGAAGACTATAGTCCGAATAATGTAAATAGGATAAAATGTAAATTTAAAAATACAAAGAGATGTTTAAAAGGAGATAAACGCGGATTCGATGATTATCTCCTCTCATTCGGGGATCCTGGTTATTCTGCTGGATATAATGCAAAAATATCGCAATGATAAAATCGGCCAATACTTATTTGTAACTATTTATACTGGGACTCATGTATGCAATTACAAGTAATTCATTATAATAATTTAAATTTCGAAATTATATTGTTGGTATATGAGTTTTTTTAAAACTGCTTCTACATCTTTGATTCTCTTTCAATCATTCAGCCTCACCTACTATCCTAACCCATCACACCGTTTGTGAACAACTGCTCTAAGGTAAAGCATTTATATACAGATCTATTCGAATTCTG
>CAHIKZ030005293.1:657500-675000 GCA_903632075.3 Acanthosepion pharaonis
AGATCACACAAGACATGGCGCAACACCATTTTCTTCCACAAAAATGATGGCGTTCATACAGACCTTCTCAATGTATGACAGCGTCAATGATGTTGAATAAACGGAATACAGTACACGTGCTTTGTATTACTGTATTACCTATTGCACTAATATCGTTACTTTTTCGTAGGGGTGACAAAACTCTCGGACTACACTGAAGAATAATATAAATTTTTAAGGGGTGTGGGGAGATGCTGTTTCGCTTGTTGAAAGAGCTGGGTTTGAAAGAATGAACCTGTCATTGGGGACGACAGATCGAATCCTGTGGAGGCGACACTCTTATTTATTTCCGATCTGTCCCAATCAAAGTTATTTACTCAAAAACGAGTTTGGTTTTAGAGCTCTGAATTATGACTTTTCTTATTTAAACTGGTCGGAAGATAGCAGATCAAGCTCCATTAAAGATAAACTGTTTTCATGGTAAAGAGGACAGAGTATTAGCGGAGAAATTTTGCTTTCCATATTTTGCCCAGGTTCAGTGTTGAAGCACTTTTATAAACCAGAATGCTTTATACAGCTGTTTATTACATGTCCGTGATAGGTTGACTTTATTTGATCACGCTTCATTTTCTGCATCCAGCCATAGTGGGCATCTAGGAAGAAGCATCAAAAACGCAAACAGAGGTATGTCCAGGGTGCGGCAACTACTACTAGCACTACTACTAGTACTGCTACTATTATACTAGTAGTCTTACTACTACTACTACTACTACTACTACTACTACTAATAATAATAATAATAATAAGAAGAAGAAGAAGAAGAAGAAGAAGAAGAACCCCCAATGAAATTCTAGAATGGATCCCAGAAGGTATTACATATCTTCTACCAAAAACAGATGAAACAGATGATCTAAATAATTATAGACCAATAACATGTCTGCCTACCACATATAAAATGATCACGTTTGTCCTGACGAACTATACCTACTCTTTTCTAGATGAAAACTACATTTTTTCCCATGGAGCAGAAGGGATGTCGAAGAGGTTCGTATAATTGCAAAGTTCGCAACTATTAAATGAAATGATCCAGGAAAAATGTAGCAAAAAAGTTAGAAAAAATAGCACAGCTTTGATAGCGGAAAGAAACACTTTTAGATGTTTAAGGCTTTGTAAATGCACAATATATCCTCGGTGGTAGTGGGTTCCCATAAATATTGCATGAACATATGGAAACCGGTATTTCACACCACTCACACCAAAGGTGCTGCTCGTTCAAGTTGTTTGAGTGTTCGACGAGAATCTTTACAGGAAATACCCTGTTGATCATTCTCTTCTCACTGTGTTTCACTCCTCTTTGATATCAATCTCTTCGCCAAAAACGACAATGACGTGAAGAGTATCCTGAACTCTGTAAAATGTTTTGTGCATTATATTTTTATGGATTTCGCCTTAGATAATTGTACAAATGTAACTTTCAAGATAGGGAGAATTACAGGAACACATTCAATATATGTAGATTTTGTTACAAATATTAGCGAACTGTAAGAAGAAGAGGCCTATAAATACCGAGCAGACAAGGATAGAGATGGTATGGAATTAACACATTAATTCCATCTATATTTTACGCGCGCGCGAGTTTCCTCCCTTCCTTTCACACTCGTGCGTGTGTGCGCGCGGTTTGCACCCTTTTCTTCCTCTCACAGCTAGACATAGCAGTAACCATCGCTAGCTCCTACTGATGAACTCAGACTAACAGATTTTGAATTTTTTCCCGCGCGTTTAGCGGCGTCTCAAACGGCCAGCGTTTGCAAACCAGTTGCCTTCTGACTTTCGACCTAACTAGACGGGCAACTCATTTATTCCGTGCCCTTAACCCATATGCGGGCCGGAATATCTTATTTCAACAATGTCAACCCCACACTTTACCAAGACTTTTTCTCGTCTTGACGTTACCCGCAGGTCAACCAGTTGTTTCCCGATCTTCAACCTAACTAGACGGGCAACTCATTTATTCCGTGCCCTTAACCCATATGCGGGCCGGAATATCTTATTTCAACAATGTCGACTTCACACTTTACCAAGACTTCTCCTCGTCTTGAAGCTGCCCGCAGGTCAGACATTCTCCGTTTTCGACCAGAAGACGTTAGAGACACACGACACAGTCGTGAGCAAAACTTCGTATTCAACTAATGGCTTATTTTTATCCCTCGTCAGTGAACCAGTAAATACAGAGAGGGATATCCTACTGACGAACAACTTGCTATCTGCAGGTCAGACCTTCTCCGTTTTCTGCTAGAAAATGTTCGAGACACACGACACAGTCGTGGGCAAAACTTCGTGTTCAACAGGTGACTTACACTTACCCCTCGTCAGTGAACCAGTAAATACAGACAGGGATATTCTTACTTACGAACAAACATTTTTCGTCTCCCTGGGCTCGCCGTAAACAACTCCACAAGACCATGAAACTCGCTTCAAACATTCTTCGTTTCTCCTGGCTAGATGCCCACAGCAATCCTGTAAAATTTCCAGCAGCCAATTCAAGGCCTCACCAAAAACTCTGAGACGACCGAACATTCTTTCTAACTATGAACCTGAACACAAAAATACCACACACACTTACAACGCCAAAAAAAAAAAAATCATCAGTGAGTACTCCTTTCTATCTGTGCGCACATACACCTCGTGTTTAACGAGTTCCCTTTTTCCAGAACTTTATAAAACTCTTTTTCCCGCCTTGTTCATCTTGCATTCCTATTTTGGCGCGGAACCTTCTTCTTTAATCTCGTACCACGAGATAATCTACTTGTTTCCATCTAATTAAAGTTACACATGTTTTACAAACAGATGTCTTTGTCATTTTATTTCGGCTATCTCTTTGATGTTTATTAATTTGTGCACTTGTTGATTGACCCCTTTCCTCTCACTGTTCATTCACGCATTATTTATTTTTTTTTACATTGCTTGTGGACTCGGTAGTTTAGTGTGTTGTCTGGCACAAGGCCACTTAGTAATAAACCAGCACTGCACGCTGCCGGGTCCGCAACAATGGAATACAGGTTACCAAAATGAAAGAGAAAGTAAGAAATGAGAAAAGAATGATAGGCGTGTACTTCTATTGGTTAATACCATATTGAATTCACAAAACAGTATATCACTCATAAATATTTTTACTGCCCCTGTGGCGCAATACAGTTTCAGCGACTTTAATTAGACCATAACTGGCATTAAGCGATTGAATGTCAAAACAAGAAATTTATTTATGTTGTTAAGGCTGATGTTGATTGTCTGTATCTATCCAGATACGTTGGAGGCAGAGGATTAGTTCAACTATAATTGCCTTACAGAACAACAACAATGGGTATTCAAATATACCTGGAAACTACACGATGATCTCTGCCAAATAACATGAGAGAAACTTCATTCAGTAATAAAGGAAGCCAACAAATTTAAAATGGAATTTCAAGGTGGTGAAAAGTTGCAAACAAACTATAATACACCTGCTACGGCGGCAAAAGCTAAAAACGAAAGAATCTGTAAATGCAATGTACTAAATGCAGAAACGATGGCAAGATATTCATCGTCAACTTTCTGTCCGTACTAAAAAAACTGATGTGTATAAACACGTACCCATAAGTTGTTACGTAGTGCAAGGCTAAAAACTGAAACCTACCAATGCTTGTTAACTGATATTACCAAATACACATAATTAAACACTGTGTAAACACGAAATGCAGATATTGTCAGAAATATCCAGGAAAATTGACCATCTTGTATCAGGTTGCAAAGCGTTAGCATCCACGGTATATAAAACTCGCCATGATGGATTGGGCAACAATATTGACTGGAAAATAATCAAATTTTGCCGGAAGGAAAACTTGTATGAAAATCGCGCAGATTCGTTTACAGTGAAAGGACCTGTAAGAATTTTATGGAACTTTACAATACAAAGATAGAGAACAATCAAATCTCGTCGCCTAGATATCGTGATCAAAACGCTCGAAACAGAATGTGCCTTTTTATTGACATGTCACACCCTTCAGATATTAATGTATCTTTGAAGATCTTTAAAAACCTGTCACAATACAAGTATCTTGAAGCGGAAATCTAACAAATAAAATGTGGCACATTAGATGATCAATAATTCCGGTTGTATTTGAAGACTGTGGATTGATTGGAAAAAGGATCCGATAGACACATTGAAGATATACCTGGTAGCCTATGCCGAAAAAGAAATAAAAAATAGAATTGTACCCACAAGTACGGCGCATATATTACTAAATTCTTTATCTATATAAAATATGTGTGATTTTAAGTTGTTTTACTCTTATAAAAATGATAATTGGAAAATGTCATGAATCGATTTCTAACATTTGCTCTCTGGTTGGAGGCAACAAGAAAAGAATTACTCTACAACAGAAATCAAAGTAAATAATAATAATGTTCGTGTGCCAGTCAGTTAAGCGCCATGCGTGATACACGATTAGACGCTCATGTATCTTTCGATACCTGACTGACGAGGCTATAGAACCTAGTCTGCCCTGCAATATACACATAGCTGGATGGAGAAGAAGCGTATTTATCACATAAGTGAATGTAATGGATTCGACTGGAATTTGAACTCGGATCCTCCGATTCGTAAATCCGAGCCGCTATCCATTACTTCAACGTGTATATCATTCCAATTTCGCTTAGTTTTCTTCTTGATTGCATGACAACTCATTTTATTTTTCATCTTCAGATACAAAAAATATATTTTTACATCCCTGGCTGAAACTTACTGAGAACTCGTACTACGCAAAGCACAGATAATAATAATAATAATAATAATAATAATAATAGCAATAATAATAATAATGATGATGATAAAAAAAAAACCAAAATGTGGTTCCTTATTTGTATGGCAGTCCCTGCGGACTGCAACGTATCTTTGAAGATCTTCAAAAAGCTGTCAACATACAAGGAACTTGAAATCGAAATCTCAAAAATGTGGCACATGTGAACATCAACAAACTCTGTTGTATTTGGAGCCCTCGGGTTGGTTGGAAATAATTCCAGTAGATTAATTGAAGGGATTGCTGGAAATCCATGCCTCAAATAGATACAAGAAATTGTGAAAAGATTCGACGGGAATTCGAACTCGACTCTCCCATTTGTCAACCCGAGCCGCTATCCATTACTCCACCGGGAAGCATTACATACCAATTATTTGCGAATTTAGACTCAGGAGCTCAAGCAGAAACTTTAAAATTGTTCAGAAATCCTTGGCTCAAAGGGTTAAGATTTCATCTGAGATAACGGTAAGATAAAATTTATTATGAATGAATTGAATAAAAAAATATATATTTTTTATTGACTATTTAAACAGAAAAGATGGGAGTTTTTTTTTGTTTTGTTTTTTCCCTGTATGAACGCCATAAAATTATCTTGAACTACAACGGGAAATACATTGTTCATTCAAGGTTTATTGAATCGAAACATAATATATAGAAGAAATTCGACGTGGTACCATATTTGGTGTTTCAGTGTTAGTCATGGTAGATACTTGGCATTATGTCCTCTGAAATTTACGACAAGTATTAGAATATAATGCTTTACTTGTGATTTTTTTTTTACATTCTTCAAAATAATGGTCATGGTCAAATAGAATTATGTAGTATATATAAGCGGCTAATATTATGGTAAATTTAATACTGTGAAAATCGGCAAACATAACAGGTCGGTGAGAAACCAATTAACTCTCACTTAAGTTGATCCATTCGTTGCTGCCTGGTTAGCGAAATGAGATCAGTCAATTCAACCGATTCGATTTGAACACTTGACAGTGAAAAGTCATTAATCACTTGTACGTAAAACGTCCTTAATCCCATAAAATGATTACTCGCTGTCAAGCTGGTTTGATTTACGTAAGTGAATCCACTTTCTCTGATTCTGCTCGGATCTACCTAATAATTTTAATGTGTGATACGTACATTTCTGTTTCTTTTATTTATTTATTCACTTATTTTGCTGTATGTAATTTATTTGTTGTTGTTTTCTATATCGAAATTTCTAGTTTGATGCATTAAAAATGTAAACCTTTCATCAGCTGGATCAGAAAATATTTTGTGCAATTTGATTATATTAATTTGAACAATTCCCTCGCTAGAAAATCTAATAACTTATAAAGCGTCAACTACAGAGTAAAACTGGACGTGCGGCTCGTGTAACTGACGTGAAAAGTGGAAATGTTGAACCGAGTTCAAATTCCGGCTGTGACAGCCTCGATCATTTTTACAGAAATGCCTGTTGAAAATGCATGAATCGATCTCCTTCCAGCTAATAAAAAAAGACTCGTACAGACTGGGCTCACTTCTCTTGGATAGCAATGCGTGTAAATATTTCAAATAGTGTATATATGTAAAAGGACATTGTGAATAAAGACAAAAGGAAAACTTATCAATAAAAAAGGAATTGCTTTTTATTTGTAACAAGTATTTATATACAAAGCAAAATACTATTGGTTTTTCAAATTTTTAATTATAGGAATGTTCATGAATATTTATCAGGTTTGCGGAAAAGTCTTCGAAGTGAATAGACATGAAGTGATACTTAATATCTAATAAACAAAAGTGAGTAGGTGATGTTTGTATAAGAAAGACATTTTGGTCACTAACAAAAAAAAAGAGAATCTCTCAAATCGAAAAACATAAAGGAAAAGAAATTATTTTGAATAATATGTGAAAATCTCCACCCTTTGCCTGATGATGGTCGCTAGACCGGAAACGCTTGTAGCAAACTTATGGAAAATAAAGGATAATATTTTTTTAAAAAATCCATATTAAAACCAAAAACGTTTGTGGTTTCTCTCTTCTTTTTATTATACACACTTTTCTCTCACTAGAACTATTATAACCTTTTTGCTTTTTTTATATATATATATATATATATATATATATATATATATATATATATATATATATATATATATATAATCATCCACATACAAGTCTAACTAAGCTCATGAGTGAGCTAGACCTCCAATTTCTTCAAGCCGGAAAGAGAAAGGAAAATGTTACGGTAATATATAAGAATGTATACAAACGCCAGCAGCCAGAGTATTCAATACATTAATTAAGAGCGGTATGTTGATAGCGGTGACGGCTACTGTTTTGGAATTACCTTTTTCTCAATAGTGCTCTATCGAAATGGCAAGAGCATAATATCTACATATATATTCGACTCTCCCGTCGAATTCGACGTATGAGGGTCAAGCAGATCAGTTTCTTGGAAACTGACAACCCGACAGCAGCATATGAGATTTGATTATAGTGGTGAATGTTTTGTTTATAACCATCCACACTTTTTGAAGGACCGAATACAGAGACTTGGTGCACTACGTACCACAGGGTACGCAAAAATATATATATATATATATATATATATATATATATATATATATATATATATATATAGAGAGAGAGAGAGAGAGAGAGAGAGAGAGAGCTGCTTGGATTACCCACCTTGGTCTGCCAGTTAGGTGATGCAGTTTGAGTATTATAAAAAAAAAAAAAAACAAGGATATCGCTCTCTCTCTCTCTCGCTATCTTCCCTTCTTCAACCTCCTTGTTCGTTTTCGAATGCGGTAAGCAGAAGACTTGTCCAGCGGCTTCTCTTCTCGATGGACTACAATTGAACAGAAGTTATTTCAGCTTAACATAAAATTTATTAAAACAATTTCTGAAACAATAAAAGAATTAAAATATTAATAAGCTAAAACATGAAACAGATATTTACTCTATCACCTGTCATAATTGTCACGTGCAATACATAGGAGAAACCACAAGGAATTTAAACAAGGATTATATTAAGAGAAAATGAAAATTGATATTTAAAGAAAAAACACACACAATGCACTAGCTGTGCACACTAATGCGTCTGACCAGAAATTGTTCTAACACTTAAGAGAGAAAACAGTTTTATAGGAAAATTCTCGCAATATGTTTTTATATAAAACATCTAACAATACACAGAGTATATTTGCTAACAATAAATTTTTATAGTAAAATTGCCAACAATATCTATTTATAGTAAATCTACCAAAAATAAATTTTATCTCTAGTGGAATACATACAATTGTGTTCAAAACATATTTAGTCGAATCCTTAAAATTGTGATCAAACTATTTTGATTTCGCTATTAAATGGTGGATATGTCGATAAAAAAAAAAAGAGCCTCGTCCCGTCACTGGAATATTAATAGATGCATCTTCTAGAATATATTTCTTTCTTAATTTCATTTTATTTGCAGAAGGTCTCCTAAAATTTGAGGGCATAAATGTTTATATAGTAAATTTAATCAGTATATTTTCTATTCTAATATGATATTCGGACAAGCGAGTTACTCTTAGTAGCTGTCTGTTTAGTTACCATGAAACAGAGAGGCATGTATTTTACTATAGTTATTTCCCTTTAAATTGGGAGGTATGATGATTTTGCCCGAAGACATGACATTCGAGAAACGAGTAATGAATTGCGATTTCTGAGATATAGTCGTAAGATATGCTATATTTATGGGATAATGTGCTCAATGTCAGAGATAGAGCGTGTGTAAATACAAAAAGTGTACATTGAAGTCAACACTTAGTGGCGAGAGTCTGTTTCATGCTAGATGGAATAGGAATGCCACGACCATTGCATCTAGCATAAAGCAGACTTTCGCCTCGGTTAACTTCTATGTTCACGTTTATATATATGTATGTATATATATATATATATATATATATATATATATATATATATATATATATATATATATATATATCATATATATATATATATATATATATATATATATATATATATATATCATATATATAATATATATATGATGTATATATATCATATATATGATATAAATGTATGATATATATATATATATATATATATATATATATATATATATATATATATATATAATATATATATATATATCATATATGATATAAATATATATATATATATATATATATATATATATATACATGAATTATTCACACAAAACTAATGCAAAGGTTAATGATTTAAATGGCGAGACATCCATCTCGCAAACAATTCAAATAGTACACAAAAACCTCCAGATCCGTTATGAATGAATTGATCCTTGTTTATATAAATTTCTGACGTATTAGTTGTTATTTTTACTACAAGCTTTCGTCTGTTCCTACAGACATCTTCAGGTATATAATAGATGTTGTTCTTGTTTTTTTCTCTTAGTAATAAGAGGACATCGAAATGGAAATATATATATATATATATATATATATATATATATATATTGCTTACATCAGTCAGAGATCCTAACCCTACGACGAAGAGAAATATTAGGGTTTCCTATATGAAACACCCCAGTGGCTAGGAGAATTTAATTCGTCCTTGAAGAGTAGAAAAGTTTTAAAATATAACCTCTTCTCCAGAGAGCTCTTTCGGAGCGGGGGGGGGATCTCCGTAAGCATATATTTTGTCATCCACAGACAGACTGTTTCGCTGTATCACAGCACTTTAGTGTAGCTAGACATCCGATTGCTTCAAGCCAGGATCAAAACTTGACCGATTTGGCATCTGTCAGATATCCTACCAGTAAGCTTTCCATTTTCTATACGAATTACACCAGTGGCCAGGAGAACTCAATTCGTACTTGAAGAGATACTCTTTCTCATTTCGCAAAACAATATATATATATATATATATATATATATATATATTGTTTTTGCGATATAACAATAGAATATATATATATATATATATATATATATATATATATATTATTGCGATATAAGAGAAGAATATATATATATATATATATATATATATATATATATATATATATAGACTCTATATGCGATATAAGAGAAGAGAATATATATCGTATTGTGATATAAGAGAAGAGTGTATATATGTATATATATATATATATATATATATATATATATATATAAATATATATATATATTTTATTGCGATATAAGAGAAGAGTAAATATATATATAATATATATATATATTGCGATAGACATCAACAACACTTGATGTTTGTTACGACTTACTCGACCATCTACCTGGTTTGATCATCACTTTTCAGGTGAAATATTTAATATTCAATTTCCCCGTCTGCCCAATGCTCTGTTCCATATATTTTAAGCTCTTTCTCAACAAATTCAGCAAATTTTGAACAATATAAATACGTGTGCGTGCGGGTTTCGTAATGTGGTTGTGAAAAGCAGGTGTGTAAACGTCTGAGGGAAATCATTTGTCAAATCGACTTAATATATTTATAATCGGTGAAAAAATTATCAAATATCAATCTAAATAGCCGGAAATAGGATTGATGAATTTTGTAGCCTTTACGCATGCAACGACGACTGTCAATTAACCTGTTCCACTAGAACATTGAACGCCAGGCTAAAATCACACTTTCGTCTAGAATGTCGCACAGACCAATCCTCCTGATTTCGGAAACTTTTAAGAAAAGATCCTAAATTGCAAAATAGATTAAGAAAATAGAAAAGAAATCTTCAATCCACGCTATGCTGACCGTTTTTTTTTTTAATTCTGGGATGTACTGAACCTTAAAAAAATATTTTTTAATCAATTCCACACAAGAAATCTGATAACGCTACTAAGCCACATTTTTGATAAAAATTGAATATTACCAACAATACAATTAAAACCTTGACATGACAAAAAACATCTTTACAAAAAAATAATTCAATGAAACCTGATCTCCTGAAAACTGATTTACTGAAGCCTTAATTAAACAATTAATGTATTAATCAATTCGCCCCAAGCAAGGCGACAACGCCACTAAGGTGCAAGAGACTATTGAAGGTGAACGAGAATGAGAATCCTTTAGAAGACACCGGAACCCAATCCTAAACATGAAACAAGACATAAACCTCTACTCCTGTTCAGAAAAGTAGAGGGGAACGTGCAATAATATTTCATTCATCATTGAAAAAAAATTATAGTTTTATTTGTCATCGTTTTTAAAAGCCTCCAACTTTACTGCCTTACTAGATTGGAGAATGAAGGCTTCCGATGATATAAAAGCCATTAAAAACAGATATGCTTACTCCAAGAATATCCCTATAAAAGCAAGGACTGCTTAACTGGTTAATAGACGATAAACTACATCTGGCAGCAAACTACCACTTTTTCCCAGGTGCTGAGTGACCTGGGATGGTAGCACCTGTTAGGGTCCCAGCTATGGGAAATAGTTAACCCCAACAGTAAGGGCAAACCACTGTGAAAGTATAAATATTATTTTTTTATAATAAAAATTACTAGCAACAGATTTCTGAATAAACACCAATACATTTTTGAAAAAGAAATAAGTATTACTAACAATACATTTAAAAACTTAACTCGACAAAAAACATTTTTACAAAAATTAAGTCAATGAAACCTGATCTCCTGCAAACTGATTAAACAATTAATGTGTTAATCACTTCACTCCAAGCAAGGCGATAAGAACAGTAAGGCGCTAATGACGACTGAGGGTTAAAGAGAATGAGAATCTTTTAGAAGACACCGGAAACTCAATCCTAAACATGAAACAAGACATAAACCTCTACTTTTGTTCAGAAAGCTAGAGGGGAACGTGCAATACTATTATATTCATCATTGAAAAATAATTATAGTTTTATTTGTCATGGTTTTTAAAAAGCCTCCCATTTTACTGCCTTACTAGATTGGAGAATGATGGCTTCCGATGATAAAAAAAACCCATTAAAAACAGATATGCTTACTCCAAGAATATCCCTATAAAAGCAAGGACTGCTTAACTGGTTAAGTATTACGATAAACTACATCTGGCAGCAAGGCCTCTGACCGGTGTGTTTTGGGGAGCTTGGAACTACCTCTTTTTCCCAGGTCCTAAGTGACGTGGAGTGGTAGCACCTGTTAGGGTCCCAGCTATGGGAAATAGTTAACCCCAAAAGTAAGTGCAAAGAACTGTGAAAATATAAATATAATAAAAATTACTAGCAATAGATTTCTGAAAAAATACCAAGACATTTTTGAAAAAGAAATAAATATTACCAACAATACATTTAAAAACTTAACCCGACAAAAAAACATCTTTACAAAAAATAAGTCAATGAAACCTGATCTCCTGCAAACTGATTTCTTATAAAGAATACATATTCTATACATAGGAATCTATCCTAAAACTCGTGTCGGCCTTAAATAATCCATTGAACTTTATATATCGCAAAACAAAATAAGTCAAAGCAAACCTAACTAGTTAATATCAGTTTCTCTCATATTCAAATTCTCTTAAGAAGCTATCTATTTTTACAACGATGGTGCCATTCCAGGAAACATTCTTAGAGCTTTTTTTTCTGGAACATGTTTCAGTAATATAACCTAGTTTTGCTGACTGGATTTGGATTTCTTTGGCAGCAACACGCGAACTTCTAACGCATATTGCATAGGAGTAGTGTTCTCTTGGAGAATCGTCTTTTCAATCCAAAATTTGGGCCTGTCTGTTCCTCGAAGAGACTCTCCTAAACATTTTACACTTCCAAATAATGCGTTGTTGGTTGCTAACTACTTTTATCGTTTTACCCATCTCGCATTTCTTCGAACCGTATAACAGAATGCGGATTTTTGGCCTTGATGTCAACGAGTGTTCCGAAGATTACGTGGTCCTGTAATTCTGACAGTGATATATTACCTTTGTCTTGCATGAACATTGCAGAATCAACAAACATGCAGCATACAGATTCCTTGGAGAGGTTAGACCTCACGTGACGAAATGCGAAGCCAAGGAGTCGGTGCTCGTTTTCCTAACCATTTTAATCACGCTAAGTCCTGGATGCGATGACGTCTGTCGCTCCCGAATAATAAAGCGAATATTAAACAGGAACCGTGTTTGATTTTAAGGGATGTACGAAATTAATCGATGGTACAAGCATGCGTGTTTCTATAAGAGTCTTTTATGCCCAATGCATAAACAATACTGTATATACATATATACAGATGTCCCACGCGGAGAATAATATATCACATATCTCTACACGGCAAAGCAGAGTGTTAGGAGGAAATAAAGTGTCTTACGTATAATATGGAAATTCTTCTGTGTTTCTGGAGTAGCCATGTTTACCATTCCAGGTTCAAACTGGCCGGATTCATCCACTATATTCCAGGCGAGAACATATTCAACTAAGAGGAAATACCGAGTCTTGAGTTTTCCCAATTTTAGGACTGCGGGCCAGAGTTTCTTTTTATATCTGGGGAATATATATTTCCAAAGGGAAAGGGCGTCATATGCTTATAAGCTGCTGAAGGTGGCAGATTTAGCCTCTGCCAGAACCGCTTGGCAATCGCACGCTTAGGTGTCCGCAAACAAAAGTAAATGACTGAATGACTGGCAACTGTCGTCACTTTAAGAAGTGACGTCATTAAGCGGTCGTCACGTGTGCTGTGTGACTTATCCCCACCAAAGAAGGAAATAGGCTTATGTATCCCTACACTATTACGTCTGTCCCTCTCTAATAGTAAATGGCATATGGACCAGAAATCGTAATTTATTACGCGTTTCTCTAAAGTCATGTCTTCTGGCAAGATGTCCACCACGACAAAAAAGACTATCAATTTAAAGGGAAATTATATCAAAATACATACCTCTCTGTTTCATAGAAACTAAGCAAACAGCTACTGTGAGCAACTGGCTCGTTCGAATATCATATTAGAGTAGAAAATATACAGATTAAATTTACTATATAACAATCTATGCCCTCAAATGGCAGGAGAAGAATCGAGCGGCGAGTTAATGTGTCTACTTGGGGAGCACACGCTAACGTTTTACTCTGTGTAATTAGTTAAATAAGGTACGTCGATTCTCGTAAATGATCGTTGGCGGGAGATGCAAAGGTTTTATGAGAAAAACCTGACTTGCGAATATTTGTTCTCTAACCTAAATTAAAAGCAATGCAGCTGATAATACGGAGAAATATAAAGCAGGCACATTTTTATGTCATCCAGCAAATATTAATTTTCCAAAAGTGTAGTTTTGCTATATGAAAAAGAGGATGGGGAAAAATTTTATCATTTAGAAGATGCATTCTTACTGCCAAAGGAGTATGGATATGTTCCAGAAATTTTGCAATTACTTTTATATTTTCTAAAAAAAAAAAGGAAAATTGTACTGACCTGTTACGTGATATCTGTCCTCTTATCTAGCAGTGAATGCTGGACTATCCCCTCAAAAATGAAGAAGAGACTTAAAAGAACAGAAATCTGATTCTACAGAAAGATGCTGAGGATACCATGGACCGAACATATGGGGAACGGCGACGTTTGAGGGAAAGCAGAAAGATAAAAAGGTAACTTATATTTAACACCAGAAAGAGGCAGATAAAATTTCTGGGTAACGTAATTAAGAAGGAGTGGTTGGAAACTCCGATACTCACGGGACAGATTGAGGGAGAGAGTGAAAGAGAAAAACAGTGCGGAACGTATTTGATGAGCTTCAATAAATGAAATGTAGAGGGACACGGTGCATGAAGAAGAAGAAGAAGAAGAAGAAGAAGAAGAAGAAGAAGAAGAAGAAGAAGAAGAAGAAAAAGAAGAAGAATCACTTAACTTATCTACTAACATAAGAACACCTTTTTTATCAATTATTAAAAAAGTATCAAATCGCTTGTATTATCGCAAAAAATAAAGTTGTATAGAAATACTAGCAGCATGGCCTGGTGTTGCCCGTGCTTGATTCAAATATCGTACGACTCATATATCAATCGCTATCCTTTGACTTAAAATATTTTTGGCCTTCCTTGCCTTCAAAGTAGTGCCCTTTGTCGTGCTGATGTTGCTACATGCCTTACTTCTTGCCTATCTCACACTGCGAATTTTTCTAAGCTCTATACTAAAAATTAAATCTGTTACGAAAAAAGAACTAAACAAAATGGACACAAAATGATTAGCCTTAAAAAAGAACTCGTAACTGTAAAAACCGAATGAAAAAAGAATGTTAACAACAAATACTTTTTCACACCCAACCCAGTTCAGCGGAATGAGAATCAACGTTGAGTTTAAAAAAGCGAATGAGCCAATTGGAGTAAAGTACTATGCAGTTTTAATTATTTTTTTCACTTGTGACGAATGCAGCTAACGATTTTTTTGCATGCTAGGTAACATTCGTGGCAGCCAGCTATAGGCTCTCAAACTGGCTAGTAAAAAATGGCCGCAAACTACATGAAAACTCCCGGAGAAGCATGAAAAAATGATTATTTCCACTATCGATTGGATTTGGGAAATACAAAGTCGGTCTTGTCCTTCTCGATAACTTGGAGCATGTGCATGTAAATTTTGGTGCAAATCCGTCGAAAATTGCGGTCATGCATTCGTTACACACACACACACACACACACACACACACACACACACACACACACACACACACATCCTGCCTTTTATAGTTAGAGATTTTATCCCCTTTCAGTATTTATGTTTTTGTGACGTAGCGAATGTTAGACGATTTCCTCAAAGATGAAGAAGAGAGTCGAGGCGATGGAGTTGTGGCTCTACAGAAGGATGCTAAGGATAGCATGGATCGAGCGTGTAAGCAGCCATGAGGTCTTAGAGAGGATGCAAACAAGGAGGAGGCTTATACTTAACAT
Source organism: Acanthosepion pharaonis (assembly GCA_903632075.3). Taxonomy (NCBI): domain Eukaryota; kingdom Metazoa; phylum Mollusca; class Cephalopoda; order Sepiida; family Sepiidae; genus Acanthosepion; species Acanthosepion pharaonis. The sequence goes on from CAHIKZ030005293.1 coordinate 673,140, forward strand.
CAGGAAGAAGCAGCTAAAGTTCCAGTGACACATGATGAGGAAGGAGTGACTAGAGAATCTGATAGTCACGGGTCGAATAGAGGGAAAGCGAGACAAGTGAAATATCGCATGGCAGCGGCCTTAAGCAAGTGGGTGACAGAACGTGGTCTTGGTGAGGTTTCAGAAGGATGGGACTTGTTGAGAGCTGCCAGGGAGAGAGGGCGGTGGAGAGCCATGAGAGGAAACAAGACAGAGAATGAAAGACATAGTAATGATATTTATTTGAAAAATTATTTTAATTAAATTTTAAAAATTATTTCATTTGAAGCCAGGACATAAAGTCAATAAGATTTAACAGGATACTGAATGTGAGATAATATCAAAAATAAATCCTTGCATTTGAATATTTGAAGATCAAAGTTGACTGGATAAGTAGGAAGAGAGTACCACAAGTAAGGAATATGAGAGAATATTTAACCATTTCAAATATGGAATGATGATACCTTGCTGCCAATCAAGCACTATGCTTAAATTTCTAAAGTCTATGTATACATAAGACTGCACATCAGGACAATTTCCATGAAAACATTTAGAGAAAACACACAGAAAATCTACGTTATGGCGATTAGAAAGTGACTAAAGCTATTTGAATTTAATTAATTTATTTTTTTAATTATATTTTCCTCGTTAAATAGAATGAAAGAAAACAACCAATTTTTACTGCTGTCATGAAAAAAAAACCTATTTTATTATGTATTTTATTTTGTCGCCCTATTTTTCTCTTGCAAATTTTCAAAAAAAGCAAAATATAAAAATTGTATAGATTGTGTTATGCGTTGTATTTTATATATTTGAATGAAGTATCACTGGTTAAATCTGCATAATGTTAGGGTGGAAAACATTCGGATTTAGTGTCTATAATCGAAACATCCCATTAAACAACGGGTTTGGTGACGTTATTAGCACGATTATATAGAATTTCAGTTAGAAATGCTTCCAGTAAATGACGGACAGTGGAGAGGGAAAAGAAAGAAACCTAAAATCGATGGAGTTGAAAGTGAAAAAATCAATGCAAGGAATCGCTTATCAAAGAAATAAGCACGTTGCTTCGAAACGGAAGCATTCGAGAAAAAGTGAAGAAGAAAAACGAAATACCATTTACTGCTTTTGTCATGATTTAGAAACCCTTATATTTCGTTTCCAAGAACCACTTTAGAAGCAAATTCACTCATCGCAATCCACATATGGCTCCCCGCCGAGATTATTTTATGCGTAAGTCATTTTTATTAGAATCTTGGCTGGCAATCGTTCACCAAAACTTCCTAATTATTCACTCTTAGAACCGGAAACGATTAAATGAGTAGCTTGGCGAAAGGCCAGAATTAAACTGTAAGGAATATAATTAAATATTAGGAAAATATGACAAAACATATGTATCTGCATGATTAGGCGAAGAATGGTGCAGCTATTTGACGACATGATGGCGTTAAAAGATTTTTTTGTATTGATTAGTAATCGATTTATGATGAAAACAATTTCTTTAATCAAAGAAAGCGAAGAAAAGTTATTAATCTTAGATATTTCCTTTATAGAATTGTAAACGACTGAATGCAGGAAAAGTTTTGATTAATGCAAAGAAATACTTTTTAAACGAAAGAAGTACATATTGAATGAAAATGTTGAATTTTAATATTATATATATATATATATATATATATATATATATATATATTCTGTAATGAAAACAAACAATACGATTTGCAGTTGGTAGCGTAAAGTAAAAAGCCACGAGTTTTAGATTTTATATATTGAAATATCTTTTTATCCAACTTCTGTTCCAAGAAAGACTTAACTCATAGAGATATGCTCCTTGTTTCTACGA
>CAHIKZ030005293.1:680000-802500 GCA_903632075.3 Acanthosepion pharaonis
AACGTGTTTTAGTGGACTCAGCAGTTTTCAATCTGCTTGTCTGAAACATTTTCAAGAAGCGAGAGCAAGAACTAAAAGGTCAACCAATCTAACAATGATCTCATCTCCCAATCCTCACTCATGCTCCATATGTGGCCTCCTTTGTAAATTACTACCGGTTTTAAATGCCACTTAAGATTATCACACAAAATTTCATAAATGAATCAACTAAGCTGTCAGCGATTGAACCATATTTTTAAAATATATATATATATATATATATATATATATATATATATATATATATATATATATATATGAAGAAATATAGTCTTAAGATGTGCTATATTTATGGGATAAAATGTTCAATATCAGAGATAGAGTGTGTGTAAATATCAAAGTGAACGTGGAAGTCAACACTTAGAGGCAATAGGCTGTTTCATGCTAGACGCAATCGTCAGGCCACTGTTGAAGTTTTGACTTTAATGTTCACTTTTATATATATATATATATATATATATGTATGTGTGCGTGTGTGTGTGTTGTGTGTGTATGTGTATGTGTATGCTATATAATATCATAAAGAGGTAATCAAAGAATGAATTAGTAATGTTAATGCAATTAATGGCGAAATTTCTTCGCTAACACGATTTAATATGGTATTAGCTTACTAACCATTCATTGAATAACGTGATACTTATTTTTAAATGATTGTCAAATGGAATTGATGATACTGAGCCGATTACTTACGAAAATTTCACATTTTCATCGTCAGGACGTAATTTTTCCATTTACAGGTAAAGTCCAAGACGAAGTAAAAGTATAGTAGACCGTTTTATGACAATATGTTATTTATTTGAACGTGCGATGTCGTAAATCTAGAGTTCTTGTTTTTAAATAATACAAGTGAGAATTTTGTTTGAATTTAGTAATGTGGCAAATACACGATTTTTTTTTTGTTGTATGTGTGTTTCAGTTAAAGTGACATGGATTAAAGTATACTCCACTTAATAAAGTAAAATATCTTAGTAGTTTTTCCTTCAAAGAATTTCTGATTTTGAATGTAGTGCAGATTTTTCGTAAATATATTAGATTGTGCAATATATGTATTATATCATAAAGAGTTAATCATACAAAGAATTAATTAGTAATACACATTTAGTTGTGGATAGAATTATTTGGCCCCAATGAATATTTGCATATTTTCTAAGGAAATGCGAATATGTTTAAGTTATTACTGAATTTACCATTAATAGTTGTTTTTCCGTATTTAGTTTTGAATAATTCGTGAAATATCCAGAACTTTCTGTTATATTCATAGTTATGGATTTTTTTATGGATTATTTGTCCCCATTATGGAATATTATGAAAAATATTCCTCTATAATAATTTTAATTTTTTTCTTCATTTGACATTCAATATTTGAAAATGAAATGGTATTAACTTGATTGTGTAACATTTTAGAAGTTAAGAAGACAGTATGTGAGTGCCACATATCCCGGTAACTCATTTGTTCTGCAACCATAACGAAGATGTCTGAACTTGACAAGAAGCTCCGAATGAAGGTAGGTGATGCGTACAAACAATGTGATGAATAAGCGTTTAAATGTTCCTAGATTAACAATTCAAAGCATTATCAAGAAGTACAACGAGACTCATTGTGTTGGGAATAAATTAAGGACAGAGAGAAAACGGATAAATTCGGAGAGAATGAAAATAGAAATTGTTAGAGATGTCACGAATAACCCTCACTTAACGTGAAACAACATTGTCAAGGATGTAAATACCTCAGGGTAGAATGTATCGACGAAGACAGTCACTTGATGCTTTCATCGACCAGGACTTCGAGCTTAAGTCTAAACAGCTAAAATATAGATTACCTTATGCTAGAAGCCATCTAGAACAGCGGATTAAATACTGGAACTCTGTTTTATGGTCAGACGAAACCAAACTCGAAAAACTTTTGGTAAGTGAATAAAGCTCACAAACCAATACACTCCATGCAATTAACCATTGTGTTTATTTTGTTCCTTCTGGATCAGGAGAATTCCTGAAATTACAGAGTGTCACGGATAAAGAGTAATACTTGCTATTCTTAAAAATAATACAAAACGAAGTACACGAAAGCTATATTTTGGGCGTCACTGGACATTACACTATTACATTGACATGTCACAAATTGTACCAAAAACTTTAGATATCAGCAAAATAAAGGTATTGACATACCCCTCACAAAGTTGTGAAAACCCCATGAGAAATTGGTGGGCATTCGTGAAGAAAAAAATGAAAAGAAAGTAATCCTTGTACTTTGGAAGAAATTAGAAGACATTGCCAATGATAGAATAGAACTATGAGTGTGTGTAGTGATCTTGTAAGAAAATATACATAAGGATTTCAGTTAATAATCAAGAATAAAGGTTACACAATTGATTATCGAATCAAGAGGCCCAATAATTTTGTCACATATTGAATGTCTTATTCGTAATTTTTATGTATTATTGTTTGACATCAAAATAAAAATATTCTAATAGTCATCACCTTATATTCTTTCAAATTCATTATTTCATTATTTGTGAGAAATTCAAATGAAGCACTCATTAATGTATTACAGCTTTATTTATAATTATGGAAGTGGAGTGAATAATTCTGTCTACAACTGTATATATTCAAACATATTGCATTGAATAATATAGACATATATTGACTATTTATTTTTATAATAATCATTGCTAGTTCTTCAATTAGATTATCGATGTTAAGATGAAATTCATCAGAGAAGGTGCCGTAGTTTTTTCCTACCCAATTAATTTCAATCTCCACCAAATCATCCCCAGGGGTGAATTAAAAAGAGAAACATATTTGAACTGTGATCGTTGTAATGGTGATTTTTATAAACACACCTGAACGCTTTCTATTATAATTATTTTAATATTTTAAATTTATCCGTTATATCTATGAAATATTTCACAATACAGTAAAATACTTATTGACAACACCAATATACTACACCACGAAAATAAACAAAAGTTTCAAATTCCCGAATCTCTTTATTTCAAAATCAACCAAGAAAATTTATTACGAGTGTAGCAGGAACGCGTTGAAGTGCATTTAGCAAACATTTAATGCCATTCTGCATTTCTATCAAGGTCTGGTTACCTCCATTATATTAGGACAGGTAAAACATTTTACGTCTATCAGCATGATAGACGCAATAGACACTATTTAATAAATAAAAATGTAGCGTTTATTTCAAATACGAAGTGCTCACTATATCACTAATAAAGAATACATATATACAGTCAACGACGAAAATATTCGTACACTCCTCAATTTTGAAAATAGTTATCCATTTCTCAGAATCTAATGCCCGTATGATATCATTTCTATATGTTAATAAGCATACAAAAAAGGAATATAAAAGTCAATTTTTAAGAACAATAGGTTTATACAACAAATTTGACAGTCGAATTAGTTAAACTAGGGAAAGACATGAACAAAATGAACATCATAAGTTTATTATGGGTTCGATTTCATAACTTCACTATGTGCACTGCCTGTGGCATGGCACACGTTAAATCGGTAGTTAAGCTCTTGCCAAACACGTTGTAGCATGCCTCCGGTAACATTATCAAGTGCGGGTGTTATCCGCTGCTTCAGTTCATTACTACTAGCAGGATAGGAGGTGACATAGTCCCTTCACATATCCCTACAAAAAGAAATCACACGGGGTCAGTTTCGGTGACCGTGGCGGCCATTTTATCACGAAAGTGTCTTCATCTCCACCACGCCCGATTCATCTCTCTGGCAGATTCTCATTGAGACAACAAAAATAAAACATTAAATATAAAATCTTGATCAGGTTCTATACATTCTGTGAAAACTTGTGGTTATTTCAACAAGAATTGCCAAAATTATTGGCCTGCAAATTGATGTCAAATTCGGTGGACAACCTGTATATGTATATTCATATAAAAATTGCTATAAAATTTACCTTTGGCCGTTGAATCCGTTTTTTTTTCATTCTCGCTCACAATGTGTAGTACTCGGCTGGGATAATTACACAATTCTGTAAAATTCATTCATGTTCTTTACTTTTATACCCAAAAACATTTATTAAATTTACACAATCATACATACGCATACGCAGGCTTATACACCCACAGAAATGTATATATCCCATTCCTTGGCTTGAAAAAAAAGTATTTCGAAACTGATTCAATGAAGGCAGAGATTGCGTTTTCTAACATAACATACTAGGAATATTTTCACTGTGATTTAGTGCTGCTGCGTTTTCTCTTCATTGTCGATCACTAATCGAAACTTATTCTCCAAAACCCATCCTCTTGTTTTGTGCCATGTTTTGCCAACCTTCTTACTTTAAATGATCGAACAGAAAATTATGTAGCATTATACTATTTTGATAGCAATGAAGTGTTTTGAGTGGAAAAAGACACCTTCTCTACAGGCAAGAAATTTTCCAGTCAGAAATAAAATGATGTATTTTTTTTTCCAAATGCTTCTCCCTTTAAATAAATGAAACAATTTTGAGTGTTTTTCTCCAGTTCCTTCGAATCTATAGAAATCACAGCCTGCAATTTGGTCTTGCTTCCCAAATACAACTAATTGGCGCATTATAGTCACATAAACGAACAGAATGCAATAGAATCTATTTTCCTTTAACAGATTCAATTTTAATGTTGACGGTACTTTTGTCTTCTTTATTTTACAGGACAATGACACCATAGCTCTTAAAGAAAATATGCAAGATTTTCTAGGCATTCACGCTATGTATATTATTCAGACTGTTGTCCTCGTCTTTATTGTTATATTCACGATGTTTCGGTCTTCTTCAGACGATATACGCTGGAATTTGAACCCGAATCCTTTATTTACCCCACTGGAGTAGATCGTTCTAGTTCCACGTGCCAATCCTTTTTGGGATATCTCAGTTTCTGTTACATCTCTTTAGTGATTTTACGTTTCAAGAAAAATTAGGTATACTTTCGTCACTCATCATTGCAACATAACAAGCCCAACTATTTTGTGACTGCATCAGAAAATCATATATATATATATATATATATGATTGAAAAAAATATATATGAAAAAAATATATATATATATATATATATATATATATATATATATATATATATATATATAGGGAAGAGGTTCTATCGAGAAAAAAGAGTATATTTTAGAAAGAAGAGAGAAACCGCAACCGTTTTTTCTTGTAATGCAGATTTTTAAAAAATATAAAAGAAAAAAACAGACCCAGGATATTGAAGCATTGAATTTCTTTAATTTTTTTATCATCATTTGCAAAGAGTTTGGCTGTGACACGTAATTCTATCGTAGCATGACTGTCTACCAGGAAAGCAACGAGTTTCTCCTCCAGATTTGGAAACTGTGCTGACTTCTTCACTGTTGGCCTTTGGGCGTCCTCATTTTCCTCTTTCGGACATCTTTCTGTCAGATCCCCCCTTGGATTTTCTTCTCAATTATTTCATATTCCATAGTATTTATCAATCCACCCACGAGGATAGAATGTGGCACAATGCCGGTTTAATGTGGGTATCCCCGAGCCCGTAGGCTCGGCCCAAAATATAGCCTTTTTTGAACCCGCCTAGACGGATTCAAGCCCTGTCTACCTCCCCGAACGAAACCTTGCCCTTCGGCATAGCTTCGTCAGGGTTCCTCTCTGCTAATGCAGAGAGTTCGACAGACGCCGACTCGGAAGCTCACAAAGGCAGCGTACTACCCTTTGATCCTAGCTTCCGGGCCGGATAACCGTATTTGTCAGGTGTCAATAGGTTACAAGTAAATCTCGAAAAATTTAGTCTTTAAAGCGATTTAATACGTTAATCATGTTAACACAATCATAGGCTTCTCAAAACTCTCATTCTTGTCAAGGTCTTGTAAAGGTTCACATAATTAACGGCATGTACGGCAAATATCAAAGACGGTAATTGGTTGTTTGCAAAATTTGCTAAAGATGTTTATTGTGGAACAGTCAGTAACTGCGTTTCAATAAAAAATGTTATTGATGATATTTTTCTTATTTTTAAATTATGTAACATTGTGTTTTTTTTTTATCGCAAATTGATTAATTTTGTTTTACCTTTGAATGGACATTCTGAAAATGTATTTTCCTCTGTTCGAAAACGCTATTTATATGTAGTATCTCTATGTGAAACAAATAAATCTAACATAATTTGATTCGATTTTATCCGTTTTGAGTCCTGGTAAAGAAAGGTTGCATTTCTAAACAAAAGTATATGACGCAACAGACATTTGATCACGATTTTGTATGAAGAAACCGACACACAGGATTATATATATATATATATATATATATATATATATATATATATATATATATATATATATATATATATTTTGCAGCATGTTTCCATTGAAATATATTTCATTGAATAATTTAGACAAGTTTTGGCTACTTATTTAGAATTGGATCATTTCATATTTTGGTGTCGCTATTGAAGGACGAGAGAAAATCACCGTGTTGATATATATTAATTATTTATTCCGAGTACTTTTGACATAGCACAATGTCATCATCAAGATGTTGTTTATTGCGAGATAAAATATTGCAGTGTTCATTATTTTCATCTGAAAGTTAAATTACTTACTTGTGAAGTGAAGAACGCCGTGTGTGAGTGTGTGATTGATTGACACTGCTTCAGGGGAGGTAACTATGTATGGGTGGGAAATTTTTTTACGAAATAAGTACTAAAAACTATTAGTGCAAACCTTGACATTTTAAACTATATATTGTACCCATTTTAACACACTTGTGCAGTATTCGTAATTAAATTTATGACGGTTTGTTTTCAATTTTTTAACATAGTTTCGAGAATTTTTAGTTTATATTTATTCTTTTCATGAAAAAAAGTATAGAATTATTTTTGACAAGAATTTTACGGAATTTTGAATGTGGATAGATATGTTGTTGTCAATGCATAGAAAACTCAGCCGCCGAGACAACGTTGTTGTATTGTGCCCTACAAAAATATTATTTTTACCATTGAGATATAATCTCCCAGAGCACATTTAAATTTATAGACGATGTTGCTTTTCTGCAAAACGTTAATGGGTGGGGGAAGATTCATTATGAATGATTTTATTAGCTATACTAGATTTAGTGTGGTACGTAATTAATTTTATTATTTTAATACGATCTGTGGTGGTTATATTAGTATTTATTAGTTTTTTTTATGACATGTCCATCTTGTTTATAATAAAAATGTATGTGATATAAAATATTGATATGTTTAGTTGTTATGGGACCTTACACATGATAACATAATGGACTATTCCATACTTAATAAATACTGCGCCTCAAGAGGAAGCAGAGAGTTCCGTTCGAAGTTGGGCGACCGGCTGACCGGCTGATCGGTAGAACTCTCTGCCTTCGGGCGGGGAGGAACCCGAACGAGGCTATTCCGAAGGGCGGAGTCTCTTTCGGGGAGGTAAACCGACCCTGAACCCGTTTATACAGGTTCAAAGGGCATATTTTTGGCCGAGCCTACGGTCTCGGAGATCCCACGGTCTCGGAGATCCCACGTTAAACCGGCCTTGTGCCACATGATGCCGTCGTGGTGGGGCGACTAAATAACGTTCAGTCTGATGTCGGGCGACCGGCTGATCGGCTGATCGGTTGGACTCTCTGCCTTCGGGCGCGTAGGAACCCGAACGAGGCTACGCCGAAGGGCGGAGTCATTTTCGGAGAGGTAAACCGATCCTGAACCCGTTTATACGGGTTCAAAGGGCATATTTTTGGCCGAGCTCACGAGCTCGGAGATCCCACGTTAAACCGGCCTTTTTGCCAGATGATGCCCTAAATACCGTTCAGTCTGAAGTCTGAAGTGAAGTCCGTCAGTCGAGTCAGAGACAGTCCGAAACAGAGTTGCGTTAAGACAATTGATACTAAACCTGATTGTTCGTACTAACACTTTCTACTTTTCTGTATATACTGTTGCACCATGCATACCTGACGAGCTGAAAGAAATATTCCTAGATATATGATTTGTTTTTTTACGGTTTATCAACCATTTAATAATTATTTAGGGCCGAAAAATATTTTGGGTTTTAAGAATAATTCTTTCTTTACATTCAAGCGATCTGGAAGAAGGAAATAGAAAACGAAGAAGAAAGAAAGAAAAAATAATACGAAAACAAGTCATAGGCGAGCACACACACGCACGGCTGACAGATAAAGGGTGTCGAAAAATATTCAGGTCAAGCATCTGACCGATTTCCGCGGATCCGCGGAAAATGGAAGTTGTTATCAATTGGTTGTCACCCAAGAGGAAAAGGAGAAACGAAGTTAGGGACAATGAAAATATTGATAAGCACAAAGTGGGAAAGTGTGTCATTGGAATGATAGTAAAGGTCTAAGTGGGTGGGGAAGTGTATCTAAGGATATGAAGACAAACCGTTAATACGAAAACATAGACAGTCTCCAGAATTAGAAAAAGCCACACAAACTGGTCGCTGGCAATTTTTTTTTGAGATAATAAAGATTTTTATTATCAGACCTTCGAGCGGAGGGAAGTGAAATATGTTTATTCCGTTTCAGAAAACGCCAACGAGTCTGAGAAATTCTTTTCCTAGATCATATCCAATTAGCGATAAACTGCTTGACAAATACCACGTGTTGAAAGGCCGAAGGTGTCATCTCAGTCGCTCATGATAAGGGCGATTTAAATTAATATTTTTGTTTTTTAAGCAAGGTGTTTCTTTCCCAGAACAAAGCCACGGATTGTCCACGCCCGACTAAAGACGTCATTGGCTAAATAAGATCACATGACACACGAAGGAGGAGGAAAGATACCCGACCAGGACCTCATTGGCCGACAGCGGTCACGTGACGCACGAGGAGAATCGGTCGACGCCCCTGTCAGAAGTGTAAGTGTAAGGAGCCGATACGAAGAAGCGGGGAAGCGGTTACACGCCCCTCAGAGGCACAGTAAGGGAGTGGGAGTGAGAGTGAGTTACCGAAAATGGAAAATCCCTAACCAGAAATAAGAAGGGTGGATACGTATTTAGAATTATCGAAAAACCCCTGGCGCCGACAGACCCACACCCCAGTTTTGACTGCGTCAATAAAAACGAGACCCCAACCGACAGAAATCAGTTCAGCCGCGGACGGCGAAAGAGTTCAGCCGTGGACGACAAGCAGAGATGAGCGCCCAGTGTTGAAACCGCGTCAAGATAGCTGACAAAGATTCACGCACACTTCTGTACTCTTCTTCAACCAAGAACAAGTAGTTTGAAGAGCGACTTAGAATCAGACCACAGAAATAAGTTTTTTTTCGACTTTCGTCCAAAGACACACCGAAACACAAATTTCTTAGAGAGCAGACAACTTGAAGCCTTAAAGTTGCCTAGTAAAAGCGTCATGCCACAAATTTTATTTTCTTGTGTGTTATCACACCCGTTGGACTCAACTTGCATTACGGCCCCAATCCCTGTTTGATCTCGTCTGTCTAAGATCAATTCACAACGTGGGTAGGCAGACTGGAGATCAGTGCAGTTATCCTGGTAACCAGGCGTTGGAAGCGGGTTGGGAACGGCGAGGCTGGTATCAATCTAACCAAAGGGTTAGAACGTCACGTTTGGAGCAGCGAGGAGCGAACAGCTGACGCTGCGGCGAAGACGTCACAGTTGGTGCTATCCGTGACCAGGATATCAGAGCCTGGAGAGCACGTGACGTCACAATTGGCGCCGCGACCGGGATCGAACGACACAGTCGACGCTGCGACCGGGGGACGACGTCACAATACTCCTGTTTGTAATATATCTGTGTTCTTCCATATCCGTGTTCGACTTCAACTTTCTTGGTTCTACCTTGGACTATCACCGTGGTACAAGGAACCGGACCATAACACTAGTGTTAGTAGGGGAAGAAGTATATTCTAATTGCTTAGTATAAAAATCGCTGATTGAACATCTTATTTCTTTATCACCAATATAGTTAGGGAGTTTATAATTAATAGGAGTTTTTTTTTTTTTATATTTTTTAGTTCACAATAGAAAATCTGTTTTGTGGATGAATTAATTTTTGCACAGTTTATTAGTGTTTTTGTAATTGCTATGTAATAGTAATTTAGACATCCATTCTTTTAGTTAGGAGTGCATGAATTTGGACATTCACCTATTTATGGGTGCATAAGGGTGCATAAATTTATGCTGGTAGGTGTTTTTGCATGAGAGGATAGAAAATCTATTGTTACAAGTACTTATCAATAAACTTAAGGACAAGATTATACTAGAATTGTTTTTAGGTTTTATGTATTTTTCCGCTTTATTATTATGATTATTATTATTATCGTTGTTGTGGTTGTTGTTTTGTTGTTGTTGTTATAATAATAATAATAATAATAATAATAATAATAATAATAATAATAATAATGATATTATCGCCGTTTCATAAGTAAATGGATTTTTTTAAAAAATTGACAAATATATTATTTTCGGGATTAGACATATAGAAATTGCTAAAAGTCGATCGGATCCCATGGAAACGCCATCGCGCTGCATATATATATATATATATATATATATATATATATATAAGTTGCAAGTTGATAGGAGTTTCCGTAATATGCTAAGCCTAATTTTAATTGTATTTAGATATGAATAGTTGTTTATGAAGTCGAGATACAAAGACGGAAGCTCATTGGAACAGTTGCCATGATAATATTTATGGAAAAGACAGATAGAAGCTCTGTGAAAAGCTGCGATACAATATGAGGGTTGATCCCATTTCAGATTCTTTTTTGGATTTTGAAAACTTTCATTTTTTATATAAATGATTTCCGTCCTAGATATTCTCAAGTTATTCCTCTATTGGCATTAATTTCTGTTAATATCTTTTTTTAAACCACTTCATCCAAATCGAGGCGATAATGCCATTAAGACGTAAGTATTAATGAGGGTGGAAGGTTCCGAGTAAAGCAAAACTTTATTAATGAGAGAAGACAGTAAAAGAACATCATTCAAGTATAGAGAAAATGACGATTGACATTAAATTTAAAATTCTTGATGATCAAAGTTGACTGAGAAGCAAGAAGCCGTAAAATGTTCCAGAAATCGAGTAGTGAAAGAAAAGCAACTGTTAGCACATAACTTACGGTTACATCTAGAAGTTTTAATTGTAAAATGATAAGACCTAGATGCCAATGTTATATTCCGTTTAAAATCGTTAAATCGAGACAGCAAAGAAAAAAGTTCAATAGAAGAATTACAATGAAAATATGTATATTAATATTTTATTGTTTGCAGATCTCATTTTGTTAATCAGCAGCCGTTTACTTTTGAGGTAAATTTCTTTTTCAACATTCCTATGGATATTTTATTGTTAACTTGTCAACATTTCTTTTTATCGTGATCATTACTCAACATTTTAGCAATTTCTAATTTTGTCTTTCAATCATTAAATGAATTTAAAATATTTTGTTTCTTCTCTAAGTTTATATTCCTTGTGTTTAATGGCATTCATTTTGAATGTTAAGTTAAAAAAATATTCAAAACACTATATTTATATTAAGCTGAAATATCAATGAGTCCTGGGTATGACGATGAACTACATCGATCAGTATGGCCGCTGAGGAGCGTAGTATCAACTCTAAATTGCGGTTGTTCACAGGTCCACTTTGATCCGGGGTGGTAGCACTTGTTATAGTCCTAGCTATAGTGAGCCATCAAACAATATGAAAGCATAGAAATACAATTATATAGAATAAGCATCAATACATTTTCATCTGTAGTTGAAGGCATACAATTGCATTTAATATATTTTTATTTGAATCCATAAAATTGTTTTCAAAATATTTAGTTTTCGACATTAAATAACCAATAGACGTTGATATGTCACTAAACAAAACCAACTAACCAATATGAAAGAACTCCTTCATGATATTAATCCCTATAATATCCTACAATTTATTAAAGAAATCAAACCTATTCCGAAACATAACTTCAACAAACAAAATAAAGCACACCTCTACTGGTCTCTACAGATCATATCCTCACAGGTATATTCTCGAAAGCTATCATCTACCATGTATTCAATTGTGAATGCAGAATAACATATATTTTTATTACTTCAAAGCTCTCCCCAAAATTCAATTTCGGCATTAATTGACCCATAAGGAGTTGACATGCCGTTAAAGAAACATAGCTACACAAAAGTATGAACAACCATCTAGTTGCATAATAAAATTTCACCTCGTCAAATAATTTCTAATGAAAATATATTTATGAAAATATATACATATCAATATGTCCAGTATCGTTTACCAGCAACTGCAAGTTAATAGTACTTTTATTGTGAAGACGTGCATAGCAAAATCTGAACTCAGATTGATTTTTTTAGATGACATGCTATTGGAAGAATTAATTTCCGCTCGAACCGGAGGGAAAGCCAGTTTAAAATAGAATAGATTGTATAAACTGGAATGGCTGTATACCAGAAATACTAAAAGAAAAAAGGTCGGGCAATCATTTTGTAAGTCTACACAATGTAAATTATAAATTGTTGCATTTTATCCCTTTCACAATTTGTATGAATTTGATATGAAAAGAGATAAGAGCGATAGAAACCAATAGAAGCTTAGAGAGCAATTGGCATCGAAGTAAAACGCATTTAGACTATAAAAACACGTGTTGGATAATGGGAGCGTATTTTCCTCTAAGAATGTGCTTGTTTCAAATGCTTTTGTCTTTCTATGTAAAAACAATATCGGAGTAAACACTTTTTACCCTTGTGCTGAAAGATATTGACTTACGTATTGTAGTACAGGAGCCTGTCTCAGTTCTTCGATTTATATGTACGCTCACATCTACACAACTGCGTCAAAGGATGACTTGTAAACCAGGCCATTTAGTCTATGATGCATGCCAATCGTCTAGGTAGAGAGTCAGGTAGTTGAGACTTACTCTTCCTCCGATGATAAATTATTCACGCAAATCTTTGAATGTTATATTTTTAAAGCATTTCACCCCATGCAGGGGTTACAGCGAGTGGAAGCGAGAGTAAAGAGGTGTGAAAAAGGAAATGATGAAGAGACGGTCAGGGAATAGATCGTGGCATCTTGAGATGTCGATTGACATTACATTTGAACTGTTGGAGATTATAGCTATCAGGCTAACAAATACTAGGAAGGGAGTTTCACAGGCGGGAAGAGCGAGACATGAAGCTCTTCTTTTAGAAGAGACGGTTTCGACAGTGAAAATGGTGGGACTGAGATGCCAACCTAGTAGCACGCTTAAATTCCTCCTGTTTGGGAACCAGCGAAAGTAGCTTGTCGTTGCATTTACCGTGAAAGTATTTATAGAAAAGACAGAGGGAGGCGACGGCACATCTGTAAGAAAGCGACTATAGACTTGATGTCATGACCTTATTTTAATGTGAGAAAATGCACTTCAAAAAACAGCCTACGTTTCGAGCTCGATACATCTCCGCACTAGAATACATGTTCACCCATTAGTAATATCCTGGCATGGTGACCATTATTGGTTACGTGAAGAATCCGAGAAAATAATATAATTGCAAATACTGCGACATATAAATTTTATTTGTAAATCAGTTTAATTCCACGTCTATTTTTGGCAAATATATCGATCATTTTGGCAAATATATCTAAAATTTTTCAATAAAATGTATAAGCATCCTGGTCTAACTTGTCTACGGCTTCTTGGGTGATTGACGCTTGCTTTGCAAACTCATTATCTTAAAATGATTTCATTTCGCATTTCAATCCATACAAATCCAAAGATGAAAATATTTCTAAGAACAAATTCGTTGGTAACATTGAAAAAGCTTCGGGATCAACAATTTTAGAAATCTGGAATTTCGCATTGTTTAAATCGTTCCTCAACATGAAAAAAACTGCATCCAAAAGGTTGTTAAAGAAAGTTCCGAAAACAGTAACTGGTTCTTGATGTCAACCACATATCTCAGAAACAATTGAATATTTTGTATCAGGTTTTACGATATTTGCATCCACTGAATATAAAACCCGACATGATACAATGTCCCATTATCTGCACTGGAAAATCTACAACTTCTACGAAAAGGGAACTGAGAGAAATTGGCATGCACATTGTCCAGACTCGGTAACGGAGATAAGACCTGTAACAATTTTATGGGAGGTCACATTTCACACAGAGGATCAATCAAATCAAATCGCACATTTATCGAGATTAGAGACAGCAAATACAAAAAGTGCCTCCTCATTGATATGGCAGTCTTGAAGGCTGCAATGTATCTTTGACACTATCCAGAACTAGACAGAAAATTTTCTTCAAAATTGTTGTTATTGATATCAATCAATTTCTTTGAAAGTTCTCAATCTCTCAGATACACTTGAAAAACTTGAATCTAAAACATGATCTCTGAGCTACTTAATGTGGTGTCAAAAATCTCTAACAAGAGTTTAAACCGAATGTCGTCTAAGATTGCAATGAATCTACTTATCGGTGTTACTTCAAAAGAAATCTAAATCGCTGGATGTGTTTAATATGTGTGAAAATAGACTGGAATCAAAGTAATTTTGTCGGTCAAAATGTGTACTTGTTGAAATGAATAATTTCAACGTGTCTCAGGTAACTTCGGAAACCACTTTTGAACAATTTCATCCAGTAATGTTTCCCGAGCCGTTGAATTTCTGTTAAAATTTCGGAACAATATTATACATTCAACGATAGAGAATAACAAATTAAGTAGATATGCAAAACAATGTCCAAAGAAGATGTTGCCAATAAGATTGTTCTTCACGTTAACTCCATAAGTTTCTGTAATTAATTTTTGTCACATTTGAATTCATTAGCATATTTTCAAATTTCTTTTCTAAGTAATGCAGATGTCCTACAATTTCTTGAGCTATTTTCTTCTCATCAACAAATTGCAATTTGCGTGAACCCTGAGATTTCATTCAAAGATCCGTGACTTCTTATTCTTTTTTTTTAAGTGTTTCACACCAAGTAAAGCGGGTAACCACTAACACGCAAAGGGTTACAGAGAGTTGGAGCTAGAGCAAATAGGAGTGATAGAAGAAAGGATAAAGAGAAGGATAGGGGATAGTTCAAGGCAACTGGAGACGTCGATCGACATTACATTTGAATAGTTGGAGATTATAGCTATCAGGGAAACAGGAAAAGGGGAGGTAGTTCCACAGGAGAGAGTTGCGAGACATGAAGCTATTGGAGTAGAAGAGACGGCTCCATTTAACAATTTCGAGAGTGAAAGGGTGTGAGCGAGATGCCAGCCTAGTAGAACGCTTAAATTAATGAAGTCTGGGAACCAGAGAAAGCAGCTACTCGGAGCAGTTACCATGAAAGTATTTGTAACAAAGACAGAGGGAGGCGACGACACGTCTGTGAGAGAGCGACCGCAGACGAGATGCAAGATCAGGGCAAGTTACGTTTTATATCCGTCTCTGGATCATCACACAGAACCTGCAGCAAATGATGTTCTATTCGAACATTTGCCTTAAGTTTCACCTTCAATTGTAGCAAATATATAATTAATGGTCTCCTTTTGAATATCAATTGAAAAAAGTGTAACTGATATTTATGTTCAAGAAATCTAGATGCGATCTTAAACAACCATTCTACTACGACTTCAGTCAGAAAATTTCCCTTTGGATGCAGCTGGGTTCCATTCTTAAAACGAACACATAGGCCTCGACCGTGGTGATGGAAAGCGGTCGGATAGCATTACAATTTTCCCTTTTAAAATGGGGAAGTCGTTCATTTGGAATGCGACATGTGCGGATATATTTTCGACCGGTAATTTAATCAGGTCCGCGGTTGAGCCGGAATCCGTTCCCTGGGAGGCAGAGATAAAAAAAATTCTTACTGATAGATTTTATTTTTTTTTACTCCTGTGGTAGTAGAGACTTCTGAGGTTATTGGCCCTCGTTAGATGGCGTTCCTTCGGAAGATTGGCGCAATGGCGTCTCGAATAAGAGATTAGCCTCGCGAAACGGAGTGGCTCTTGCAGTGTGTCTCAGTCGCGATGGTTAGAGGTAATGCTTTCTCCATCATTGTAGCTGGCAGGGGATAGCAAAAAATTAAAAAAAACAAAACAAAACAAAAAAACAACATTTTCTTTAAAGTTACTTTGTTCAAACTATTTTTCAATAAATAAAACCCTTAATTTTTATTCTTCTATTTTCCATATCCTAGAAATTGTAAGTTTTGACAAGCCAAAATTGCAATAGAATAAATTAAGCTTTTCGATACATCATGATTTTGTCTCGACTCTTATGTCATATTTAAATTTATGATGCTGTCGGAGTTAATTCCTCCTTAATATCCTAAATGTTCAAATTGTTCACTAGGGCACGCTCTGCCGACACTATATAGTGATTTTCCAAGCGTAGCTTAGATGTGGCACAAAGCCGAAAGTAGGGAGCACCCAATGTGGATCGAACTCACTACTCAGTCGTAATTGTTCTGGCGAGACAATCTTGCTAACCATTACACCACACCTAGGTGCCCCTGCCGACACTATATATACGCAACGACAACCTGGCTCATCCTCTTTGTTACTTTGCATTTCAGCGGACACATTAAAAAAAATGATCTCTGTCAGAGATTTACGCTTTTCCCATTTGTGGGAAAACTCTATGAAACACACATTCACGTATGTACGAACATTTATCGAATATGAACTCATTACGTTCACACACAAATACAAACGACAATGACTTTGTACATTATAAATTTTGTTGTTTAATACAGATACTTTTTCTACAGATATATCGGTCTTGTTTGTTTTCTTGACATCTCTTTGCTTTGACTAAAATTGAGTCCGTCATATTCTTGTAGTGGACTTTATAATATTCTATCCGGAGTCACGCAAGTATTCCTAATTTAGCAACACGTAAAC
Source organism: Acanthosepion pharaonis (assembly GCA_903632075.3). Classification (NCBI taxonomy): domain Eukaryota; kingdom Metazoa; phylum Mollusca; class Cephalopoda; order Sepiida; family Sepiidae; genus Acanthosepion; species Acanthosepion pharaonis. Next base: position 696,901 of record CAHIKZ030005293.1, read on the forward strand.
CCACTGTCCGCGACAATGCTTTCACTGGAATTATTTGCGCCAATATTAAAATGTTCTATTATCATGTCATTTAGTATATATATATATATATATATATATATATATATATATGTATATATATAAGAAATGCCATCATGAGTCATTTTAAAAAAAATTCGCACATATTTTACATCGATAAAGCCTTTCGTAAAATGTGGGCTGTACTTGTGAGAACATTTTTTTGTATTTCTTTAAGGGATGGGCTACGCGGTATCCCTTCAATGAGTCTACAGGAATCTTTTTTCCAATCAATCCGAGGATTCCAACTACAAATATGAATTTTGATGTTCCCATGTGCCACATTTTTGAGATTTCGATTTCAAGATCCTTATATTTTTGTAGCCTTTTGAAGATCTTCAGGACTGCCATATCATTAACGAGGCACTTTTTGTCTTCGCTGTCTCTACTCTCGATAACTGGGCGATTTTATTTGATTGATCCGTTTGTGTGAAATGAGAAGTCCCATAAAATTGTTACAGGTCCTATCTCTGTTACCGAATCTGGGCACTGTTCATGCCAATTTCTCTCTGTTTCCTTTCCGTAGAAGCTGTAGATTTTCCAGTGCAGATAATGGGCCACTCTGTCATGTCGGGTTTTCTATTCAGTGAAGGCAAATACGGTACACCCTGATACAAAACATTCAATTGTTTCTGGATATTTATCACAGAATCTGCATTTTGGCCTAACACAATGTTTCAGTATGTGTGCATGATAATTTCTAGTTTAAAAGCATTGGTCCTGTGTCGCAAGAATAAAATATCGATTTCAGCTTTTCACCCTGCTACTGATGGGTACGCTGTTTGTCTACATCAGCATATTTGGTACGAGCAGAGTATTGATCGTGAAGCTGTTTCTTTAACCATATTTTCTGTAAATGGTCGGTTGCATTTGCTTTTGTTTAAAATATTTTTCTGCTCCAGTCGGTGTAGTGTGCCCCACTTGTATTTCTTCACTCATTTGAAACACAATTTGAACTTGGTGGCTTCTTTTATTCCTGAAGAATGTCTCTTACTACATTCATGTTCTTTGACATATATCATCATCCAGTTTTTTTTCTGTAGATTCCAGGAATCTTTAAAGGACATCTGTTCTATTTTTCTAAGACAGTTCTAGTTGAACTAATCCTCCGCCTCATTTGGATCTGGATGCATACAGATGATCAACATAAGCTTTAGGTTGATACATACGGTGGAGGGGGAGAATCTTACTTGTTTTGGCGTCCATTCTTTTCGATTCCGTGACTCTTCAAATAAAAAAGCAATTCAATCAATCTCAATGTAGTTATTTTAAAAAAATCATATTTCATTGGAATATATCATATTTCCCCACGTATAACACGCCTTCAGTCATAACGCACCCCGAAAATTGTACTGACAGTGTGGGAATATAATTATGCTCACGTATAAAACGCACCCTTTGTTTGGTAATCAAACCCTATAAATTGTACTTCACCAAATTCATTACCGCCAGCGTTTACTACTCTTATTAAAACAAAATGATTTTAAACATAGAATAATATTATTCTAATTTAGATTTATGATAATTCTTATTTATTTTATATCTGTAAGTATCTTTAGGTACATATAATTGTATCTGGCATCCTTATGGGATCGCAATAGCCGAATGTTAGTGTAGTGAGTAGATATTACGCAACTGAAATCTACCAATGAAACGGCATTTTTAAAAGATTTTTTGTAGCTGTGCGTAATACGCTCCTTTAGTTTTGCTTATTATTTTTAGATAAGTGCGTATTATACATCTGGAATTACAGTAGTTGCTATTTAACTGGTCACAAGACATCCTCCATTTTTCGATGTAAGACCATCAGATCGTCCTTCATTATAATCAACAGGATAATCAACTACACTTGTCATTGTTTACTTAGATGTTATTTCAGTAATTAATGTATTTAGAATTTTTAATAAGTAACTGTTATGCATAATTATTATTTTTTTCTTATTAGTTTATTTTGATTTCAATTCATTCATTCATTCATTCTTATTCTCCTTTTCTACTTACTTTATTTTTTTCTCTTAACTTTTCTTATTTCTCTCTCTTTCTTTTCATTTCATTTCACCCATCCATAATTCTATTATTATTATTATTATTATTTTTATTTTCTTTGATTTCTGGCGTTTACACATTTCTTTCCGGCTCCCTCCCAGGGAACTACGGTTAGAATTGACATCATGACACTTGCCGCTGACAAAAAAAAAATATACATAGATAAAACCCTTCGTAAAGTGTGGGCTGTACTTGTGAGAACTATTTTTTATATCTCTTTGAGGAATGACCTTCCAGGTATCCCTTCAATTAATCTACTGGTTTTTTTCCAAACAATCCTAGGGATCCAACTGCAACAGGGATTGTTGATGTTCCCATGTGCCACATTTTCGAGATTTCTATTTCAAGGTCCTTGTATTTTGACAGCTTTTTGAATATCTTCAAAGATACATTACAGTCTGTAGGGACTGCCGTATCAATAAGGAGGCACTTGTTTTGTTTGTGGTCTTTATTAACAATGCCTGGCCGGTTGGCCTTGATTGTTCTGTCAGTGTGTATTGTGTAGTTCCATCGAATTGTAACAGGTCCTATCTCCTTAACCGGATCTGGGTAGTGTTCATACCAGTTTCTTTCAGTTTCCTTCCCGTAGCCGTTTTCAAATCTTCCAGTGCAGATATTGGCCCACTCTGTCATGCTGGGGTTTATATTCAGTAGGTGCCAATATCGTGCAACCTGATACAAGCTGATCGATTTTTTCTGGATATTTATCACAGAATCTGCATTTTGGTCTAACGCAATATTTTAGTATATGTGCTTAATGATTTCTAGTTAACAAGAATGCGTCCTGTGCATGAAGTATAACACCTTAAGTTTCAGCATTTAAACCTTCACTGCGTAGTCACGGATGAGTACGGGTTTTGTCTACATCAACTTGTTTGATACGGGCAGAGTATTGGCCATGAATTGATTCATCCTGCCATTGTTTCTGTATCTGGTCAGTTGCATTTGTCTTTGCTTTCTTTTGCAGCTTCAGACGGTATACTGTGCTTCACTTGTAATTCTGCGCCCATTTGAAACTCCAGTTTGAATATGTTGGCCTCTTTTATTACGGAGTAATGACGCTTACTACTTTCATGTACTTTGACATATACCATCATCCAGTCTTCTGTTATAAGTATCTTTGGAGGCCAATTGTTGTAGTTCTGTAGGACATTCCTAATTGAACTAATCCTCTGCCTCCTTCGGATCTGGGTACACAGACGATCAACATCAGCTCCGGAATGATGCATGCGCTAGCAAGTGTGAAGATTTTTTCGTTTTGGCGTCCATTCTCTTAATTTCAGCTATGGTCCAGTTAACAACATTAAAGCTGTATTGCACCACAGGGACAGCCAATGTGTTTATGGCTGATATTCTGTTTTTTTAGTTTATCTCGGTATTTAGTACCAGATGTACACGCCTGTAGTACTCCTTTTTTAACTTCTCCTTCATTTAGGGGTGTTGTATGTCTTCTCCTTCGATAATTCCAAGGTACTTATATACTTATACTTGTCATTCATGGGCACACACACATACACACACTTACACATACACATATATATGTGTGTATACATATAAAATCACATACAGAAATATGAAAATGTATGTTATTATATATATAAGCACGTGCATATTGATGTGTATGTGATCATATATATATATATATATATATATATATATATATATATATATAAGACCTTATGAAAGCAAGCACGTTCAAATACAATCCACATACATGTATATATATATATATATATAGAGAGAGAGAGAGAGCGAGAGAGAGAGAGAACATTTACGTGTATCTCTGTGTGTGTGTAAGAGAGAGAGAGAGAGAGAGAGAGAGAGAGAGAGAGAGAAAATCTTGCATCTATTCACATTTTGAGCTGTTGTATTTCTTCATATAAAAATCTGCATTGCATTCCGGATAGTATTTCAAGTTTAATCTTCATGATAAATATATATATATATATATATATATATATATATATATATATGGTTTTATATGATGGTTTTATATATATATATATATATATATATATATATATATATAAAATCATCACACACACACACACACATATATATATATATATATGTTATAAATATATATATATATATATATATATATATATATATATATATATATATATATATATATATATACTGGAATACCCCCATGTGGGTCAAGCAGGGAAGATCCGAATATAGGGAACTAGTGCTCAGTATGCCACAACTTCCACAAACGAAATATTTTTTATCTATAAATAATAAAGTATAAACTGATAATATATTAAAATAATTGTCGGACTTAGTCCATTTCCTAATAGTAAGTAATAATTATTAAAATTTCTTTTAATCACATATTAATATAATAACATAAATTTGAAATTTTCTGTTTTTCTAAACCCATGTTCAAACACTAGCAAGCGAAACCAGAACAAATACACCGTTATCACAACTGCGAATATCGTAATCATACGTTACACTGATTCAAGCTCAAATTAACTAAATCACGATAAGCAGGCTAAGCGTAGGTGCGCTCTTGTCACCTGAACTGAGTTTTTGACATTAAACCACCGAGCAATCATCCTTCATGAATGTGCGGTCTTCTGTGCGTATTCATGGAAATCGGCGATGAAAAGTTCGAGTTCTGTTTGAACTGAACAAAAAAAAATCTAATTCTTTTGCATTCGTTCGCCATCAGTGTCAGACCACGCAGAATTTGACATCTCGCTCGCACCTAGCACTGACATAAACATTAACAGTCATCTCAATTAAGTTCAACTCAGCAAGACATTTTCATAATACATACCACGTAAATTTATAGGTACACAGGACCACCGAAGATATTACTTTCATTGACATTTCTTGTTTTATATCTTTTCACAAGCATTATTCATATTTATTTTCTCAGAAAATATTATTCGCTTAAAGCAAATAAGTTTTACAGGTTTGTTTTTAAACTCTTTTCAGTTATTTGACTACGGAATATAATCGATCTGTCGCTATCTTTTGCTTCTTAAAATGGTCAGAAGATTATAGTTTAATTGACTCTGGTGCTGATTGGTGACACTTCTATAAACGTAGATGGCATGTTATAAACGAGTCAATTTCTCTCGCTAATATTAAAGTATTGACTGACATGCTTCCGTATGGAATGGTGGCTAAAAGCAATCAATTTTTTCTCACAACAAAACCACAACAAAAATGTTTAAAACCGGAAGTATCCTGTATTGAACTACACTTGACATATCACTAATCTCTTATATATATATATATATAATTATTTATTTAAAAATATGATTCCAAATCGCGACATAAGAAGTCCCATGTTTCAAAACAAGAGCCGAAAACTTCAATATAATTATTTAAATTAAATTGAGTTAAAATAAGCTCTGTTCCATCTTCAAGCGAAATTTTTTTTGGAATAACGTGTTTCTGAAATTTACGTGTTTTAAAAATTGAAATCAAAATTTCCATGGTAACAGCTAGGGTGAATTGTTTAAGTTGGGTAGGCGGGTGTTGGGTGTTAATAATAAGTATCAGTATAGAGTTACTTTCGTAGATGTCAAGTCAGGGAAAGGTGGGGGTGTCTGAATTTGAAACGGAAGATGTATTAACCCTCGTCTAGTTTGCATGTCTATGGAGATTTATTTATTTTCTTATTTTATTTTTTTTATGAAAGGGATTTGTGCATATAAAAAAAAAACCCGTCGTAAAGTTTGTTTTTTGACGACTTCATAAAGGGTTATCTTTTTTTAGGGTATTTAAACTATTTATTTAGGCTATGGATTATGAAGGGTGTTATATTGTATGCATGTTTTTAGTTAATTATTCAAACCATGAATCCGATGAGTGGGCTATGGATTAAACAAGTTATTATATTGTATGCTAGTTTTTAGCTAATAGTTCAAACCAAAAATCTGATGATGCCTACAAAATCCGTTAACTCGTGTCTATTGTTTAATAGATTATTATTATTTAGAAGTTTAATTATGTGCAATTTCTCATGGAGGCATAAAGGGCATGGGTCATCCCAAGTTTTACATGTTCTAGCTATGTTTATAATTTTCCATTTAACTTTAGGTGTCCTATTTGTTTCCTTCAGATGCCAAAAGTATTTAGATAGGGAATTCTGATTTCTTTTGTTTATATTAGTGAAAGAGCCCTTATGCTGCCTCCATCTATCTTTAAAATCATTCTTCGTGGACCCAATGTATATCCTATTAGTGCTAGGGCTCTCAGTGGATGATATAGTACATTGGTATACCACAGATTTAATGCATCATTTGTTTTCTAATGGGCAGTCTTCTAGGTTTCTACAGTTACATAATTTTTCCCTTTTATTGTCTGATTTAGGTGCAGGGTTTTTATTAATATTGTTTAGGCATGGGGGTTTGTTCAAGATCTTATTATTGTGCTTTTTTATTATACGTTCAAGATTTTCAGAGCAGCTGTAACTCAATTTTAGGGTATTCTTATTGAATATATTACTAAGCTTACTATTGGTGGGGAAGTGTTTATCAATTAGGGCTAAGAATTTATGTCCTAGTTTAATACTAACCATTTGGTTGAACGGAGGGGTGTATCAAATGATTTTTCTTTTCCTGTTTTTTTTTTCCTATGGACAGTGCAATTGTCTCTATAGTTAATGGTAGCATTTTTATAACCACTATTTTTTAGGGCAGCGTTATAGAAGCCATTGTGTTGTTGGAATATTTCCTTGTTAGCGGAGTTAATGATAATTCTATTTTCTATTGATGAGGGTATATGTTTAATTATGGATGGAGGGTGGTTTGACTTCGGGTGTATATATAAAGGGTTAGCATTAGGTTTACTATAAGGTTGGTATGTGTTGCCTGGTAAGTCTAGAGTTACGTCGAGGAAGTTAACCCTTTTTAAATTAGAAGAGACAATTATCTTTAAGTATAGTTTTTTAAATTCACTAAATATAATTTTTCTGATTTTTTCAATCTTAAAACTAGTATATATATATATATAATTGTATATTTAGGAAGCAATCCTTCTTTCATGCACATTTAATTGAATGCGACAACAAGGTGCTTTCATTTAGTTTTTCATACAAATTCTCATGTGATCTACTATTTTTTTGTTCTTTTCGGATAATAAATTATATAAAATTCTCCGAATATTCTTCTTATCCAAGCGCTTTGAACATAGACACAATATCTTGACCGTGTTTTGAAAGATGAAAACATTTTATAAAACACACATACAGCTATCTATTTCTTATTTGAGAGTTAAAATATTTAATCATTGAAAATGGCTAAATGTATAGCCGAAAACGCTCTGATAAAAAGAATATTCGGACAGTTTTTATACAATTTATCATCCGAAAAGAAAAACAGTATTAGATTGCATGAGAAATTGTATAAAAAATATAAATAAAAGCACCTTTGTCTATCGTTTTCAAGGAAATGTGCATATATATATATATATATATATATATATATATATATATATATATATATATATATATATATAAAAGTAGAGGTTTGGTACAGATGGAATCAAATTCCGATATCCAAAAACACTATTCTTAAAGAGTGCTCACTACACTATTAATAATAAATATTTGTTTTCCTCACAGTTTGATACAACTGAGTTCTATAGGTAATGATTTAAAATTGGCCTTTGTTATTTTTTTAATATTAATATTAACAACCACGTAGCCTAACTATTGTGTCTAGCATAAAACAGCCTGTATACACTGAGTGTTGACTTCATTGTTGAATTTTATATATTATATATATATATATATATATATATATATATATATATATATATATATATATATATATATATATTAGGGCAGATACTTTTTAATTAACCAGTTGATGTAGTGAGCCGAACAACATCGCTCTTTGCGATTGATACTGAAGTTTACTGGGAGATTTTTATTTTGTATAAAACTCTCCATTGCAGAAATGATCCAATCAGTGACGAGGACAGCAGTTTCCGATGCATTATGCTTGAAGAATTTGGTAGGGGATCTTTCATCCTATAGGATCGAAAGCTGTCCCAGTCTGCCTTTGCGTAGTGATAAATCATTCTGTGGAACGGCACATCACTAGATGCCTTTGTTTTAGCCTCGTTCTGGACACTGATATGGGTGTGGTCTGACGTGCCTAGTGGCGGTAGAAATTTGTTTAGCATTTTTCAGGGCAGAAGGTAAGGAAGATGTCGAGGATGTTCGTCTGATGACCCATCGTGTTTCTGAACTGGTAACGTTCTCTAATGTTCTGCGTTAGTTCATTATATCTATCTATCTATCTATCTATCTATCTATCTATCTATCTATCTATATATATATATATATATATATATATATGAAGAAATATAGTTTTAACGTGTGCTATTTTTATGGGATAAAGTGCACAATATCAGAGCCTATGTAAATATAAATATAAAAGTGAACATTGACCTCAACATTCACAGGTGACATGCTGTTTCATGAATCAGTCTGTCGCCTCTTAGTGTTGACTTCAATGTTCACTTTTATATATATATATATATATATATATATATATATATATATATATATATATATATATATATATATATAACGAAACAAAAACAGAATGTACCTCGCAACTGGAATGTAGAGAAACGCTATTTTCATATTTTTAACTGAAAAATAACGTGTCAGTTGCTAGGTACATTCTGTTTTTGTTTTTATTAGTTACTTTGTTCAATTAATTTCATTTTCGTATTTTGCTTTGATAAAGTCCACATTGGACGAAACGCGTCAGCAATTAGCAGTTTTCCTATTGTCATTTTTATTCATAAATATTGCCTTCTCTACTGGTTAAATCAGAGAAATGTTCATATATACATCTATCTATCTATCTATCTATCTATCTATCTATATATATATATATATATATATATATATATATATATATATAGTAGGACCTTGAAGAACTTCTCGATGAAATATTATGAAATGTAATGCTTTAATTATAAAAAATTCGTAAGAAACATATCACTGAAAGTATTGTCCATCGTTAGCAACTACATTTTTCTGGCAGCATTTAAATTGCACGTCAGAAAAGCGACATGTCTTTTGTTGCTAACCACGAGGCGAGCCATTTTTTGGCCTCTTCATAAGAATGAATATGCGAATCAGCCAGGCCATGTTCCATCGATCAGCACAAGTGATAATCTGACGGGACAATATCTGGTGAATACGGCGTTAGGACTTCCCATGTAAGCGTTTCCGGGTAGGTTTTCACCCGGTTTGCAACATGTTGCAAAATCACTTGGTCGTGTCTCTCCTCGTATAGCGGCCGTTTATCTTCAATGTTCGTCTCAAATGCATCAATTGTAGTTGATAGTGAGTCTCCGTGATGGTTTCGGACGGTTTGAGCAGCTCATAATAAACTACACCCAGCTGATCCCATCACATGTAGAACAGAATCTTCGAACGATGTATATTCAGCTTTGCCGCTGATTTTGATGCATGGCCGGGCTTATCCAAACGACCATCTACGCTTAGGGTTATCGTAGTATATCCACTTTTCATCGCTTGTCACGATTCAATGCAAAAAATTTTCTTTTTCTGCCGTCCATGCAGCTGTTCACACGTGACATGACGCCGTTCGATGTCTCTCGGCTTCAACTCGTACGGCACCCAATCTCATTGCTTTTGAACAATTCCTAATGCTTTAAAACGTTATGAAAATGTTGTGTTATCAACTCCTAATGATTCTGAAAGTTCAGATTCCGCCTGGCTTGGGTCTTCATGAAGTAATGCCTCCAATACTTCGTCTTCAATTTTTTTCAGTGCACCAAAGCGTTCTTTAATTCAACATCAAAATCAATATTTAGGAAGCGTCAAAAGCAAAACCTGCGTATTGTTTCCGACAGAGCAGGGTCGCCGTAAGTCTCAACAAGAATTTTGTGTTTTTAAGTTGCAGATTTCTTTTGAATAAAGGAGTGCAGTAAAATTCGCTGCAAATACATTTTCTTTGGCACGAAATGCGAATATACATTTTTTTAAACAGATCAAGGAATATGTTATTATATAAACAGAAACACTTACACGCATCTACACTTACACTCACAGACATTCATACACATGCATATATCTATATGTTAAATCAAAAACAATAACTACACACTGATGTATACTAATTTATACACATGAATATATATTGTAAATCAATATCGTAATGCATATTTACATTGAATGTAGTTGGATAAAAATATTAGGGATACGCTCAAAAACTGGTACACCCGTGAACAGACACTGACAGGGAGTTACATACATTCATGTAATTTACATTAGCTGGCTTTCCATTTTAATATATTCCTGAATATATATATATATATATATATATATATATATATATATATATATATATATATATATATATATGCATATTTTATATCTCTGTGCCTTATATGTATGTAAATATATATATATATATATATATATATATATATATATATAGTTGTGTGTATGAGTACACACATATACCAATAATGTGTGTATGTATGTATGTAAGTATAACGAAATAATACGGTGTTTGGTGAATGTTTGGTTATGTAAAGTGATAAAGGTTTCGGCATGTGTCACTCATGGGCCGGTATCTCTGTGCATACATCCAACTAAAAATATATATATATATATATATATATATATATATATATATATATATGTTTGAAAATTTCTTTATACATGAAAATATATTTATAGGTTTTAGATTTTCCTTTTTGCTTAATATACTGTCAACTGAGCGTTCTGATTCTGCGATAAATTCGTTGTGTTTGAACACATTCATGAGTTACCGAAGAATCTTTTTCAATGTCACTTCGTTTGTGGCCTCATGGGAGCCGGTTGGTGACGCCATACTTTCATATATGCCACACGTATCTGGATGTCAGGAAGATAGAGTCGACAAAAGTAAATGACGGAAAAGAAATAAGTAAGAAATGGAAAAGTTAACGGCACACATGGAAGTAGAAGAACGCGGTTGATGCTATCGTCTGATGTCTTCATTTAAAATTCATTTTGAAAAAAATAATTTTATGCCGAGAGTATATCAGGAGGACGCCTATTGATCTGTAGTTTTTTTTTCTTCTGACAACAAACGTTAAAATGAAAAATTCTGTCTCACTCTGTTCTATCTATCTATCTATCTATCTATCTATCTATCTCTTTCACTATGTTCATATATATATATATATATATATATATATATATATATATCACTCTGTTCATATCTATCTATCTATCTATCTATCTATCTCATTCTATTCCCTATCTATCTATCGCAGTTTATATCTATCTATCTATCTATCTATCTATCTATCTATCTATCTATCTATCTATCTATCTATCTATCTATCTCTGTTCATATCTATCTATCTATCTAAGCTCACACACACACAAATATACATATATCGCTGTTTATTAGTATATATAAATAGGTATTGGATATATTTTTACATTATTTTTCTTTTGTTTATTGAACCTACAATATTGTTTTGTTCACGTTTGTATATATTTCACCTTATTCAGTAGCCATCTCAGTGGAATAATTATATATTTGCCAAGCATGCTGATAGTCGGATATCAAATATTGTTAAAATTAAGGATTTCAGATATTTACTCCTCTTCTGTTTGGACATTTCAATTTTATATAAAAATTACACAGAATTAAATCTTGATAAATTATCAGGATTTCTTTCCTCGGATTAACTCATACCTTGTTGTAGGTGACGCAATAATATAACGCATTGTTTATCGATCTTTTTAAACAAAGGCACACCTAGGAGCAAATAAAAATATTACGGCAAATTTAGCAAACATTGTAAGGGTTATGCATTTATTTGTTATGAAATAAAATCATAGATTTAATAAAAAATAAACACACAAATGTGGAATTGTTTTAGTTCAATGTTTCTAGTTAACATTGTGCGGCCCATTTAGTGGGAAACATGTGCTTGGTGTTTTTTTGCAATTTACTTAATGTTTGCTCAAATATGCGATAAATTTTCTCTTAATGAATATTAACACACAGTAATTTAAATAACATAATCAAAAAATAATTAAAAGAATTATATGAAAAAAAAGGTTTGATACTTATTCATTTATTCAAATACTAACACTGTATAATTACTACTTACACACAAATACATATATATATATATATATATATATATATATATATATATATATATATATATATATATATATTTATATATTTTGGTTGGATAGATGTGACCAAGTATATATATGTGTCTGCATACATCGATGATTGCGTTAGTACGATGAATGACAAAACGACGAAGTTTCCCCCACCACTTCCACAATAACACCAATACACGCAATCTACATAAACCCAAATTTTTTAAACTATTAATCAGTTTGTCTGACGATCGCTAAAGCGTGAAACCCAGGGTCACAAACTCACATCTATCCAACCGCTTTCTAATAAGTACCACGCATATAATATATAAATAATTATACATATATATATTTATTTATATTTATATACACTTTTCACGCACGCACACACACACACACACACACACACACACACACACACATATATATATATATATATATATATATATATATATATATATATATATATATATCAATTAATGAATATCAAGCATTTAAACCCCATAGGTAATAATTTTCGTTTCATGAGAGCTTTAAAAAAACAAAGTTGTTTCTAGGTCTTGAAGATTGAGAACTGCTGTTTTTTTTAAAGCTCTCATGAATTATTACCTGTGGGATTTTAAGTGTTTGATTTTCTTTAATTAATAATAATTTTTCTCAGTCTTTTGACACAGAGCTATCCCTGGATGTATATCCTCCTGCAAATTCCATATGGATTAACATATTGTATTATTACTCGCTTCCTCTCTCTATATATATATATATATATATATATATATATATATATATATATATATATATATATATATATATGTCTTACTTATTAGTGGTACTTTGGTGAATGTTTAATATTTTGTCTACTCCTTTTACATCTTACAAAATGTAATAATCTAACAGAATTAATAAAATAAATATATTTGAAATTTATTTGAAATTCTGTTGGTAAAAATCATCTTCCATGAATTCATTTTCATGGTACTAACGTATTTGTTTTCCTTGGTATTACAAGTGTGCGTTCTGCTATTTACATTTACTTTCATATGTAAAATTTCATAAGCCTGCATATTTTACACAATACACTTGAAATATTTAATTGGCTGCTTTTAAACACCAAATATCTCCTAGTAACACTTAACAGAAAATGAAAGTTGACGACATCCAAAGTATAATGATAAAACAAATAAAACAATAATCGAAAAAAGCAATAAAAGGTAAGTTCTCCTGAAAGAGATATAATCTAAAATTTATGACTTGCAAAATACAGACTTGCCACCTCAGCATTCAGCTCAGACGGCTATGTAATAAAGATGTTGGTTGGCTAATATAAACGAAACAAAACTACTCTGAAATATCTCACAGCTGATCTAGACTCGAGATTACTTGATGAAGTCCTCTTTTCTTGATCAGACATCACTAATGAGAGACGTGACAATTAATCTATGGATCCTGGGTTGTCTTACCGAGCATTTAATCGAATTCACCCCCATGCAAGGTAGTAAAGTCGAGAAAAAACAAAACGAGTTACTGGGAATAAAAGAATTTGAAAAGAAAAGTTTTCATTGGTTTATATTAACCAACCAACACCTTTATTACATAACCGTCTTTTCTCGCTTGTTCAACTCTGTTTCTGCTTCTCGTTTTCCGGTAAAATTTGATATTCATTATTGTAAATACAATGTCAATCCTTATATACTGACTTCCCGTTTACTCTCCTAATGTTCTCGCTTTAGTAAAGAAACTGTTAGCACAGAACTTACTGTTACATATAGCCAATTAAAGTGTAATTTGATGAGTCCTTGTTGCTAATGTTGTAATTCGCTTAAATTCCTAAAGTCTAGATACCATATGAAAGAGCATTATTTATTCTCTTTAAAATGCAGAAATGTGGCACAAGGACCAAATGTGGAATGGAGAAAAGGATAGTTGTCTTCTGTCTTATTATTGGGACGTCGTCCCCCCTGGTCGCAGCGTCGACTGTGTCGTTCGATCCCGTTCGCCGCGCCGGCTGTTCGCTCCTCGTTGCTCCAAGTGTGACGTTCTAACCCTTTGGTTAGATGAATACCAGCCTCGTCGTTCCCAACCCGCTTCCAACGCCTGGTTACCAGGGTAACTGCACTGATCTCCGTTCTGCCTACCCACGTTGTGATTAGATCTTAGACAGACGGGATCAAACAGGGATTGGGCCGTAGGCAAGCTGAGTCCAACGGGGGTTATAACACACAAGAAAAATAAAAAACTCACAAGGTTAAAAATGTTGAAGGAAAAGGTAACAACTTTTTATATCTAACTGCTTGGTACACAAGATTATTCCTACCTCTCGACCCGTTCTGTAGACTGTGGCACCACGCTTCTACCAGGCAACGTTAAGGCTTCGAGTTGCTTGTTCTCTAGAAATTTGCATTTCGGGGTGTCGTTTGGTTTCAACACTGGGCGCTGATCTCTACCTGTCGTTCACGGCTGATTTCTCTCGCCGTCCGTGGCTGCAACTTTAAACTCTTCTCTTCAGAGTCTGAATTATTGTTCACTCATCTCCGCCGTCAGTGCGCGAATTAGCTTCTTCTCTTCGGCTTCGGTTGGACGAATTTCTTCACTTCGGCTTGGTTTGATTCCAACTTAGGCCAAACGGGCTGCTTCACTTCGGCTTCTCTTTCCCGCAAGGGGGCGAATGAACCGGGCCCGCCGCCCGAGCTCAAACTCCATCGCCGTCCGCGCTGCAACTCTCTCTCGCCGTCCGCGCTGCAACTCTCTCTCGCCGTCCGCGCTGCAACTGATTTCTGTCGGTTGGGGTCTCGCTTTTATTGAGGCAGTCAAAAACTGGGGCGGGTCTGTCGGCGCCAGGGTTTTCTTGATAATTCTAAATACGTATTATTTCTGATTAGGGATTTTCACTTTTCGGTAACTTACTTTCACTCCTACTTCCTTACTGTGCCTCTGGGGGGCGTATACCCGCTTCCCCTGGTCCTTCGTATGTCAGGTGACCGCTCTCGACCAATGGGGTCCTGGTCGGGCATCTTTCCTCCTCCCTCGCACATCATGTGACCGCTCTCGGCCAATGGGGTCCTGGTCGGGTGTCTTTCCTCCTCCTTCATGTATCATGTGACCGCCTTCGGCCAATGAAGCTCTGGTCGGTATCTTTCCTCCTTCCTTCGTGACGTCTTTAATCCCGCGTGGACAATCCGTGGCTTTGTTCTGGGGGAAGAAACACCTTGCTTAAAGAAACAAAAATTTAAATTGCCCTTTTCGTACGTGACCGAAACGACGCTCTCGGTTTCTTTTACACGCGGTATTTGTCAAACAGTTTATCGCTAATTGGATACGATCTAAGAAAGGGATTTCCTAGACTGGGTGGCGTTAACGTAAACTAATAAAAATATTTCACTTTTTTCTTTTGCTCGGAGCTTGTTAACAAAAATCTTAATTATCTCAAAAAAAACATTTTCTACATCACCTTGTGTGGCTTTATTTTCAATTCTGGGATGGTTTGCCTGCATATCCTTAGATAAACTTCCCACCTGTTACCTATCATATTTTTTTTCCATTGTCTCTAAACTTTATTTCTTCAACCAAATTGATAACAAACTTCCATTTTTTTGTGGACACGGAAGTAGGTCAGGTGCTTGACCGACATCTGTTATGTATCAATCGCGCGTGTGTTTATTCGCCCACGACCGGGTTTTCGTATTATACCTCTCCTTCTTTCTTTCTTTTTCTTCCTCTTTTCTTTCTTTCTCCCAGATCGCTTGAATGTAAAGAAAGAATTATTCCTAACCCCGAAATATTTTTCAGCCTTAAATAATTATCAAATGGTTGATAAACCGCAAAAAACAAATCATATATTTATGAATATTTCTTTTCAGCTTTCTACTTATGCATGGTGCCACATTATTAATCTTAGTTAGCCTCAATCACTGACTCAAACATACCACAATATTCCTTACACCAAAACAACGCATTCTTACTTACCATTTTTACGACATCCACCAGAATATATCAAAGTCTCTATGAAGATCCGTGGAGTTGGGAAATATAAAAACAATTTAAAAATAATCCTCAGAGTATATTTACGAATATTATAGAAAAATATGTACAAGAAATTAAATAAAATAGCGTTAAATCTTTAAATGTGTTAGGAACATAAGTTAATGGGAGGAAAACAATGCGGGACTCTAACAATACAAAACAGTCCAAACACCAACGCAAACGCGCACTCATTTAGACACAACAACAAAAACTAAAGGCAGTTCGAACCCACCAGAGAACTAACATCAGTCACCGACTAACTTAGCACGGGGTGGAGATTAAACCAAAGAATGCGTGTCAAAAACGAAAGGGGCCAATGTCTATACAACACCTAGCTAAGTTAACTTGAATGAAGAAACTGAGGACAAAACAACCCTAAATGAACCTAATTTCGGTCTGGGTTGCCAATGTCTGTACCATATCAAAGAGCGATATGTATTTCTGCTATGTACAGAAAATGTGGCACAAGGCCAAAATGGGGAATGAGGAAAAAGACGGTCTTCATCTGTCTTAACTTTAAACTTAGCTAGCGACAAACGCTGACTCGAAATACCACAATATTCCTAGCACGAAAACAACGCATTCTTACTTGCCTACATCCACCATAATACCTCATTGTCTCTAGGAAAGTCCTAACTAGTCCTATATGTGCAATTCATTTTCTGTGGAGTGGGGAATAAAATAGCAATGTAAAATCTAACCCCAAAGAATATTTACAATACGAAAAGAAAACTATTTACAAGAAACTAAACAAAATAATAGCAAATAGCTCATCCGAGCAGTTATAATGGAAATATTTATAGAAGACAAAGGGAAGCAAGATTTCGGTGGAGGAAAATGACTGAAGCTTGGACGCTATGTCAGGACCAATAAGATTGCTGATTCCTTGTTGGATTTTATTAGTTTGGTTTCTTTTGTTTTACAATCACAATGGGTAATTTAATGCCCACAATATTTTTATGGCTGGTAATATGTTTCCTAAAAATGTATTGCTGGTAATATCTATTTCCTCCATAAAATATTACTGGTAATAATTATTTACAAAATATATTGCTGGTAATATTTATTTTCTTAAAAAAAATATATTACTGTTAATAATGTATTGTTATAATATTTTTCCTCAAAAAAATCTATTGCTGTTATTAAAAATTATTTTTACACCTTCATAGTATTTTGACCCCAGTTTGGGAGTTAACTATTTGCCCATAATTGTGACCCTAACAGGTGCTACCACCCGGGGTCAGGGTAGACATGGGAACACCAGAAATTAAGAGGTGGTTCCACGCTCCTCAAAACCTCCTGATCAGAGGCTTTGCTGCTGGACGTAGTTTAACGTCTTACCCAGGACGCAGATTATGTTAATGGTTATACCCAGGATGGGTTAGATTTTATCAATAATCTTGAAGTATATAGCAGGAGCACCGTAATATATATGCAGGTAATATTCGAGGTATGGACAAATAATAGACCTATAGATAGGTAGTGATTTTCTAAGCATAGCTTAGATGTGGCACAAGGCCGAAAGTATGGGGCACCCAGTGAGGATCGAACTCACTACTCAGTCGTAATTGTTCTTGCAAGACAAGCTATCTAACCATTACACAACGTCGAGGTGCCCTTTTCTAAGCGTAGATTTGATGTGGCACAAGGCCGAGTGTTGGGAGCACCCAGTGTGGATAAAACTCTCTATTCAGTCGTAACTATTATCGCAAGACCAGCTTGCTAACCATTACACCACACAGAGGTTCCCATATTTATAAGTAGGTAATATAGATTCAAGCACAGTGAGCCGATTTTCCTTGCAGCACACTTAGCAACTGATTCAATATGGCCTTTCCACTTTATGTCAGCCCAAGAATGCGCAACGAGTCACTCTCTTCCTGGATATGAGCATCGGTAATGCTGATGGAAAGCAGAAATGCTTCTCTCAGTTGATTAATACAGATTAGTATTGTTTTAGAGATGTTAAAATTAACAAGGCATGTGCCCCAGTTAACAACAGACTCTAGGTTAGTTTTGAGATCAGCCACCAATTTAACTTTATTGGCCTGATCCTACTTACTAGTGATACAGGAGGAAACAATTGTGCGATCAGCATAGATATCTGTTTGATAGCTGATAACGATTACCGAATTTCATTCTACTTTACGAAAACAGAGTTATCCGTTCTTACAAAGGTATAATATGTAAATAAAGAGACATTAAATTCGAATAAAGAAAACAGTAGATGTTACATGTTTCATAACCTGTTTATTACTCATTAAATTAAGAAATAATATACATATCAGTAAGTCGTAGTGAGTGGTAAGCGTACAAAGACCGAAACGTTGTAAAAAAATATGGCGACAAAGTTAAGGACAATAGTCCGAATAATGTAAATAGTATACAAAATACTTCATCTCAGAAATATAGACAGATACTGAAGGGCCGAAACGTTATACAAAATATGGCGACAAAGATAAGGACAATAGTCCGAATAATGTAAATAGTATACATAATAACTCATCTCAGAAATATAGACATATACTGAAAGGCCGAGACGTTATAACAAATATAGCGACAAAGATAAGGACAATAGTCCGAATAATGTAAATAATTTATATTTACACCTCATCTCAGAAATATAGACAGATACTGAAAGGCCAAACGTTGTAATAAATATGGCGACAAAGATAAGGACAATAGTCCGAATAATAAATAGAGTACATAATGCCTCATCTCAGAAATATAGACAGATACTGAAAGGCCGAAACGTTGCAATAAAAAAAAAAGATAAGGACAATAGTCCGAATAATTTAAATAGTGTTCAATACCTCAGCTCAGAAATATAGACAGACACTGAAAGGGAAAAATTGTAATAAATATGGCGACAAAGATAAGGACAATAGTCCGAATAATGTAAATAGTATACATAATGCCTCATCTCAGACATATAGACAGACACTGAAGGGCCGAAACGTTATACAAAATATGGCGACAAAGATAAAGAAAATAGTCCGAATAATGTTAATAGAGTACCAATGCCTCATCTCAGAAATATAGATATATACTGAAAGGCCTAAATAAAAGATGGCGACAAAGATAAGGACAATAGTCCGAATAATGTTAATAATTTACATTATACCTCATGTCAGAAAATAGACAGATACTGAAGCGCCGAAATGTTGTAATAAATATGGCGACAAAATAAGGACAATAGTCCGAATAATGTAAAAAAAATAGTATACATAATAACTTCATCTCAGAAATATAGACAGACACTGAAGGGCCGAAACGTTATACAAAAATATGGCGACAAAGATAAGGACAATAGTCCGAATAATGTTAATAGAGTACATAATGCCTCATCTCAGAAATATAGACATATACTGAAAGGCCTAAACGTTGTAAAAAATATGGCGACAAAGATAAGGACAATAGTCCGAATAATGTTAATAATTTACATTATACCTCATGTCAGAAATATAGACAGATACTGAAGCGCCGAAACGTTGTAATAAATATGGCGACAAAGATAAGGACAATAGTCCGAATAATGTAAATAGTATACATAATACCTCATCTCAGAAATATAGACAGATACTGAAGGGCCGAAACGTTATACAAAATACGGCGACAAAGATAAAGACAATAGTCCGAATAATGTTAATAGAGTACATAATGCCTCATCTCAGAAATATAGACAGACACTGAAGGGCCGAAACGTTATACAAAATATGGCGACAAAGATAAGGACAATAGTCCGAATAATGTTAATAGAGTACATAATGCCTCATCTCAGAAATATAGACATATACTGAAAGGCCTAAACGTTGTAAAAAATATGGCGACAAAGATAAGGACAATAGTCCGAATAATGTTAATATTTTACATTATACCTCATGTCAGAAATATAGACAGATACTGAAGCGCCGAAACGTTGTAATAAATATGGCGACAAAGATAAGGACAATAGTCCGAATAATGTAAATAGTATACATAATACCTCATCTCAGAAATATAGACAGACACTGAAGGGCCGAAACGTTATACAAAATATGGCGACAAAGATAAGGACAATAGTCCGAATAATGTTAATAGAGTACATAATGCCTCATCTCAGAAATATAGACAGATATTCAAAGGCCGAAACGTTGTAAAAATATGGCGACAAAGATAAGGACAATAGTCCGAATAATGTAAATAGTGTACATAATACCTCAGCTCAGAAATATAGACAGACACTGAAAGGCCGAAACGTTGTAATAAATATTGCGACAAAGATAAGGACTATAGTCCGAATAATGTAAATAATTTACATTATACCTCATGTCAGAAATATAGACAGATACTGAAGGGCCGAAACGTTGTAAAAAATATGGCGACAAAGATAAGGACAATAGTCCGAATAATGTAAATAGTATACATAATACCTCATCTCAAAAATATAGACATATTTTTAGTTGGTCGCTAATCTGGTAAGATAACTTTACATGTAACTAAATTTTCCTGCTTTACTCAAACACAGTTTATTACAAAATTTGTAGGTCCGGGTCATTCCTATTACCTATACGATATTGAACTTCTATATCAGAAATCTATCGCAGAGTTCTTTACAGCTTTATTTTTGCAACCTGAGAAATCTTGACGGCTTTTTTTTTTCAATCATGAACCATATTTCGCCGATTGATACGATCATTCTACATGAAACACCCGATCATATTTAGTGTTCGTTACACAGTTTAATTATTCTTTCAGGCCATCCTTATGAGGCTTCTTTGTTTGATATGATTGTTGCTTTCCTTTAGCAAGTTATCCATGCCTTGGAATCCTGTTGTCATCCACGCGACCAACATAACTTATTCCAGTGATTCCCAAACGGTTCAGAGCGCCTCACAGGTGCGATGGAAGAGGAGAGCAGGTGAGGCGGAATGCTTGAAAGACAATCAAATATATAGAAACAATTAAAAAAAAAATCATATGCCTTAAATAATTATAATTGAAAATATTATTATGGATTACATGTAATTGCATGCATTATTCCCAGTATAAATAGTTATAAATAATTATTGGCCTATTTTATCATTTTGATATTCTTTAATTATATCAAGTATTAAGAATGTAGGTACCTCCACGAAATCGCTAAAAAAAAGAGCATAGTCTTATGAAAAAGACGGCAAACTTTATGAAAACAAAATTTTATCGTCTAAATGCTTATGTTTTTATGAAGAGGAAAGACCAAGGTTTTCTTTAATTATTTTTAAAAATTTTTCCTTCTTTTTAGAACATTCTAGATTTTGATTAAAAAACCTTGTTTCTCTTTGTACCAACAGGGGCTAGTGAATAACATATAATTTTTAGCACGTTTTTTTTTTGTATTACACACATTAATTTGGAAAATCTTGCAAAAATAAAAAAATAATCATCAGATATTAATGAAACTTTCAGAAACTATTCACAGATGATCGAAATTATTATAAATATGTTTGTTTTTTTTATTAAAGTCATGGCAGAAATATTTTTTATATTTATTAACACCCCCATAACTAATTTTATGAAAAACTCTAGAAATTCGAGCGCATCAACTTTAGTGATTACCATAGTTAAAAGCACAAGGCTTTGAACAATGCAAATCATGTTTGTTTTTGTTTTTTAATTGGATCTGCGGTACCTGAAAATCAGCTCTGAATTGTAACATACAAAACTCGATAAAACAAATATATTATTTAATTTCACATGCTTTTATTTGTTTTTAGTTGTTTTTATGAATATGGACAATATTTCTTGAAAGCAAAAACTTTTTTCAATGAAAATTGAATTTATAATACAATTATTTGTTATTTCTTTAATTATAATAGATTTTTACATTAAGTTTTTTAAAAATATTATAGCATTAGTTAAAAGCCACGTCAACTTTTCTAAGTGTCCTTATGAGATTGTTATTGTCTAGCGCTATGAAAATTGTATCACTTGGACCAATCAGAAGATCCGCAGTAATTAAAAAATGTAATTTTGTGTTTATAATCGGGCGGTAATTATTAAGTACGGAAGACCAACCAGAATACAATTTAGTTGCATTATTTGAGTTCAGCATTGTTCTCCGCTGTTAAGGCCTTTACTTTTGCGAAACACGTATGGGGAGTTAATTTGATTTTTCAATTTCAACTGAGAAGGGTACCTATAAGTATCAGTATCATCTTATGAAATTTAACTTCTGCTAAACTTTAATTTATATGATCTTATTTTTATATTATTCTCACTCTTAACAGTCTTATTTTTTAATTTCTTTATATTTTCCATAAAGCATCGTAAACGTAAAGATGAAAGCTAAGTACAAAAAATAAAAAATAAAAAATTAGAGCGCTGAAAGTTTTCCTGAAAAGTAACGAGGTAAATAATTTGTTCGCATAAATCTAAATAATTTCACTTCCTTTCATCCGTAGAAAGAATTATCCTCCCGTAATTATCTAAACGTCATGAAAATGTCTTTCGTCACCTGTCAAATGACGCGAAACGTTATGATCTGCTTTGTTTTATTTTCAAATTATATTTTTTTCGGCGCAGAAGCTAAGTTAAGCTTGGTTCAAAATATTTTAAATAAACATTATAATTTCTGAATCTATTAAAATAAGTTTTGAAAAAGTGATAATTGATTTTTAAAAGAATATCAATGTGAGATTTTCATCTTTTTGATAAAATGGAAAAAAAATGATTGAAAATGATGGATTATCTGTTCTTTTTTTTTGACAAAAAAAAAAAAACAAGATTTTTAACGAAAATTTCGGACGTGCTAGGAACGATTAAAAATGTAAAAAAAATACCCCCAAAATACTTTGATCTTTCCTCTTTAATAATAATATGAACATTAAACGATAAAATTTTGTTTTCGTCAAGGTCGGCATCTTTTTCATCATGCTATGCTCTTTTTGTTTACATTTCTTAGAGGTACCTCAGTAAATAGGTTCCGCATAATGAAGGTGGGAAATATTAATGATAATGATCTGAGTTAGAATTTGCATTTATCTCACTTTAACTCTTTCCCCCCCTCTCTCTCTCTCTCTCTCTGTATTTTTTACTTTTTTTTAATTTTGTGTACTTTTTAACACATAAAATTTCGTGAGGCCCGTCAAATTTTCATTAAGAAAATGCAGACCATAGAAAAAAATAACAGGAACTACTGACCTATTCAAACCCAACATAAAGATGATAATTGCTTCTTCAGTTCTGGTTTTCTGATTTCCCTCACCTATTTCTGCGTCGCGGTATTTACTCTGTCCCTCCACTTGGACGAGATGCGACACAAGGTCTATTTTTAGGTGGGGACCCGAGCGCGTATGCCCAGGACAGGGTCAAAAATTTCTCTCAGCCCCCACAAGCGTCGGTTGCGCTGGCCTTGGTGCGAAGACCGATCCCTTCCTATGGTGCAATCGGAGGGCGCGGCCTCGGGCAGCTGTTCCCCAGGTTTGGGCACCTCTCGGTATTATTTTCTCAGTTGCCCCTCTCTCCTTTGACAGAGAAGCATCTGAGAGCACTCTGTCTAAAGAGAGAGATGCAACTGAGAGATGATAAGTAGACGTGTAACTACTCAAAAATAGTAAGAAAAATATATGCGTCACGATGTTTACTCATTTCCCCACGAGAATGAGATGTGACACGAAGTCGGATAAATGTGGGGACCCGAGCGCGTGCACACGGGCAGGTTCAAAAATTCCCCTCAGCTCCGCAACAGTCGGTTGCGCTGGCCTCGGTGCGAGCACCAATCCATCCCTCCGGTGCAATGGGAGGGAGCGGCCTCTGGAAGCTGTTCCCCAGGGTACATAATACCCCATCCCAGAAATATAGACAGATACTGAAGGGCCGAAACGCTGTAAAAAATATGGCGACAATAGTCCGAATAATGAAAATAATAATTGGATACCTCTCTGTATAATTTTCACAGTTGCCCCTCTCTCCTTTGACAGAGAAGCCCCTGTGCACACTCTGTCCAAAGACAGAGACGCAACTGAGTGATGATAAGTAGACGTGTAACTAGTCAAAAGGAGTAAGGTACAGTATTTCTACATGGCTTCCATGGATTCCCGCGTTGATTCCGAGTATTCGACGCCAACAACTGGGATGAAACCAGTTAAACTAATTCATGTGGAAACAATAGAAAATTCACATATCTCGATCATTCAATAAGGACGTTAATGTAGAAACGGCATCATCTATGCAATTGGAAGCGAAAAACGTTCTCGCAGACTATTAAAAAAGAGCAGTTATATTTTGGAATCGGTAAAATTAAAAAAAAAGCCGCTCTTTCGCCGGTTAACAGCAGATTAAAGCAATTCTTATAAATCAGCTATTTGACTTTATCGAACCGATCATACTTACTATTAAGACAGGAGCAATTTGTTGTGTCATCGGCATAAACACTGAATTGTGAAATGAGAACATCAGGATGATTTTGATGAAAAGTAAGAATACGTTTGGTCTAAGGATAGAGACTGGAGATATATATATATATATATATATATATATATATATATATATATATATATATATATATATATATATATATATATATGACTAAATATAGTTTTAAGGTGTGCTATATTTATTGGATAAAGTGCTCAATATCAGAGATGGAGCGTATGTAAATATAAATATAAAATTGAATTTTGAAGTCAACACTCAAATGTGACAAGCTGTTTCCTGCTAGACGCAATCGTGAGGCCATCCGTCAAATTTATAGAGAACAGGATCCAGTTCAGGAGCACATATTGTAAGGAGTGTTGCAATAATACCATAAAGTCCAGATTATTTGTAGGGATCAAGCTTAGAGATAATAGCAGAGACCATGGATGGAGTTATATGCACACCACATATAAGGGGAAAGTCAGGCAAATTTTATTCAAGAGTATATTTTGAAGAGAAATTACAAGCAAAAAAAAAAACAAAAACACAAAAAAAAAACATAACACCATAAATTGAGTGAAGAGATTATAGATAAATATTTACTCATATTTAACACATTATTACAATTTAGCCATTAGTCGCGAGAACCAAACATGTTAGGGGCTACACAGTGATTTTTTCTTTCAGCGAACAAAGAAAAGATTATTTGAAGACACGTTTAAAAGTTATAGAAACATGGCGAGAGTCGAACCTGGTTCACGTGGCCAGAGGGCAAACATTCTAACCACTTGCACACGTGACGATCAATCCATTCATTCCGAAAACATATATACATAGACATACATATATATTACACAGAAACAAAAAAATGCAAGCACATTTTTTATCCCCTGATCCGTAGAGTCTACAGCCACAGTAGATTGAGTTTTTTTCATAAATAGGAAAACTTAAAAGAACCCACCCATCTCAAGGAGGGTTTCTAATTCATAGTTTTTCATTCTCCTTGACTGGTTGCCATCTAAATTTATAGAAACATAGCTGGGGTGGAGAAGAAGAGGTTTCATACATTTCCCAACGGCATTAGCACGTAAGTGAATGTCATGGATTCGACTGGAATTCGAACTCTGTTTTCCGATTCCTGAAACCAAGGTGCTATCCATTACTCGAATATACATCGCATTATCTCCGAAGAAAGCCATAAATGGCTGTGAAACAATTGGTGATTAAAAAATAGGTTTAAGTCTCTGCAATTCCCAGACACTATGCAATAGCAAAACCCAAATGCTTGAAAATTGTTACTAGATTAGCATAAAACAGTCAGAAAGAAAAATGCATTTCAAAAATTTCTATATGCAAGAAATTAAAAAGTAAATTACTCGCGCGCATCCCCACCACACAGACTCCATGAAATGAAATAAAAATTCTAACGCAAAATAGTAACGGAAGTAGGATTCCAGTTAATTCTAAGGAATATATATATATATATATATATATATATATATATATATGAGAGAGAGAAAGAACTAGTGGAGGAAAAAATCCATATTTAGTAGCATTTACTGTATATATATATATATATATATATATATATATATATATATATATATATATATATATATATATATATATATATACACCATAAGCGGTAAAATTATCTACGCGTCAAATTTAGCACGTGGTGGCCTGGAAGCAATAGGAGATATCATTCGATAAGCAGTATTTTTCGAAATGATTGACGTTTGCCAAGACATATCACGCATAGATAGATAGATAGATACATAGATACATAGATACATAGATACATAGATAGACTAAAATAGATGCTCAATTAATACTCATAGAAAGTAATTAGAAAAGTATAATAATAACCATAATAATAATAATAATAATAATAGGACGAGAACATATTCAAAATTGTAAATTTCGAAAACACGGATCAGATGTGTCAAAATTGGCGTACAATTATATTTATTATTATTATTATCATCATCATCATCATTCGATTTCTGCTATGGACACACTACCTACCAAGTCTGCGGAAAGACCTAAGGCAGGTCGTGGTGTGTTGTTATGGCCACATTTCATGTTAATTTTTTTTTTTTTTTTTTATCTCCGATGAAGTTGCTAGCGTTACATAGACAAAGTTCTCCTTAGTGTGTGTGCTGTACTTAATAAGACAATTTTCTGTATGTCTCTTAAGCTGGGGTTTTCAGGGATTCTTTCAATGTGTTGTTTTGTTCCATTTTTATATTTATTATTATTATTATTATTATTATTATTATTATTATTATTATTATTTATTTCTTTGTCCTACCACTCATTGTTTAATACGTATACGCAAACATTATTATCTATCTATCTATCTATCTATCTATCTATCTATCTATCTATATATATATATATATATATATATATATATATATATATATATATATATATATATATATATATATATATACATATACATATATATATATATATATATATATTTATATATATGTATGTGTATGTACACACATGCATATATATATATATATATATATATATATATATATATATATATATAATGACAGAATGGAAGGAAAAAAACCCAAATACGTTGATAGTAAGTGAGAGAGGATGTATTATACTGTTATATATAGGCCGGCAGATTTATCGATCGACCGATCAATAGATAGATAGATAGATAGATAGATAGATAGATAGATAGATAGATAGCTGGACCGACAGACAGTGAGAATTTCTCAAGTTTCCCTCTTAAGCAGTTTTTCAGCGGAATTTCTGATCCTACCGGCATGTGCTGGTATTCATCCTGACAACCCAATTTAACTGTCCGCTAGATCGTCAAATAAGCTTTTCCTAATATAGCAGCTGCTTTTGTTAGTTTCTAAGGGATAGAGATGTTTAGGGTCACGCCGAGCAGCCACGTAGCACTGACCAAATCCTGCGGAACGCGTTTCGAATTCCAGACGCCAATGGACATTGGCAATCGGTTTATCACATCATTTGCGCTCCAGCGGATGGACCTGCCGGACCTTGCAATGGGAATCAGTATAAGAAATTCATTTCTCACTGGCTGAGCAGCTTGTCGACCACATATTTTCGTGACAGAATGTAGTTCTATCGCCTTACAATCTATTCCGTAAATATCGAAGTAACACCCTGAAAGGAAGCATGACTTTCTTGGATGTATATATTGATTGCTGTGACAAAGTCGACATTACGAGTCGCAATAAAGGCGTTTGACTTTTGAAACCGGATGACATTTTACTCTTCATCGGTTCTTATATTTTTTTCATTTTCCGTATTACTGCCTGCGTCATAAATATTTACCTATTATTTAAAAACGAACATTTGCCCATTATTTAATCATACATTGGAACATGTATTCGTAATAAAGTTTCAAATTTTGCGTAAGTTTTGTTAATATTCCTCTGTGTTGATCGCAGATTTTAATTAAATAAGGCGGTTCAAATAAAACTTTCTCAAATTGTTACATTAAAAATGACTGTATGAAGATTTGTGAGGCAATTATACGGTTGGATATTTATAGAAGAACTGTTTTTATAAGTCGAAAACTTTCAAGAGGAGTAAACAGGCTTACCAAATCTGATTCCAGGAAGAAGGCGTTCACTTCGTAACAGGAGAGTTATTGAATCCGTGAAGAAGATGGTGGAGATAAATATTTTACTCTTTTAAAAATCATTTTACCCCAAGCAAGGTGGGAATGCCACTAGTACACAAGGGGTTACAGCGAGTCAAGTTTAAAGAGAGGACTGAGAATAGAGAAGGTTGTGGAAGAAAAAGATGAGGGGAATGAAAAGATGAAGGGAATTAAAAAAACAAAAAAACAGAAGATGCCGATTAACGTCTAATTAAATTTTTTGAGCTTTTTAGTTATCAGGAAAGCAAGTAAATAGAAGAAAGTTCCACAGATGGAAATTGCAAGACAATGAACCTTTTTGAGAAATGGTGGATGCTTTTAGATATTTCAACAATGAAACGGTGAGGCCTAGATATAATCTACTAGAAAGCATGTAGTCGCAACACCAGAAAAAAAACGTTCACGAGAGTAGCTGCCATGATAATATTTATAGACAAGTTGCCAAATAACTTTGTTACTGGAGTCGAGACGAAGAAGCATTATGAATATAGCGAAAGAACTGGATATTTCCGACAGTTCGCTTAGGAGGGTTGTGAAAGAAGATTTAGTATTGAATCAATACAAGATTATATGTCCACAACTGCTTGCAAGAAAGAACTTGGCAGTGAGAAGAAAAACTGCTGGAAGAAATGCAGCTTGCCGTAGGCACATTCTTCGTTTAGACCAGACAAAAATTCCTATTCTCTCGGTTCTGTGGTCAACTACCAAAAAGATAGGCTTTACGTTAGTGCATCAGAAAAAAATCACGGGGGTGTCAGATCATATTTCATGTGACAGAATCTAACTAGTGTCATTAGACTGGCTTCTGTTTGTTCGAAATTACCCTTGGTGTTCATTGAAAAAGTAGTGAAAGTGAATAGCAGGGATTAACAGCAAATTTGTTAATAGATTTCTTCGCCCGGTTTTCAACAGCATTTGGATGTCGCTGTCGTCACTCAAGCCGGTTTTCCTGCACACACGAACGATTTGACGCGGAAATGGCGTAAGAGATATCACCGTGGATTTTTTGAAAGGTTAGTTTGGCGTCTATCAAGCGCTGATATAAATCCAGAGGACATTGCAATTTGGCCCATGTTGGAGGACATTGTTTCCGGTATCTCATATTCAAGTGTGTCAGACTTGAAGCAAGCTGTTAGGACATCGTTGTATAATTTACACGAAATGATAGTGAAGAATCCAGATGAATTCTGTTGAAAAGAGTTTAACTGCTATGGTGAAAGTAAGGTGTGATCATTTTGAACTCTAATTACGTGTGAAATATTGTCAATAAACACGACATGCATTCCCTAAACGTCCATTAATAAAAAAACCTCAACCTGTTTATTTTATGATAAAAAAAATTTGTAAATATATATGCAGCACTGGATATTTTACCATTCGCTTGCGCAATTATGTCCTCAGTAAATGATTAAATCCACCCCCCACCCCAGAAGAATAGATGGTTACTGCAGTTTGGATGGCAACATGTCTAAGAGGAGGAAAATTCAGAATTCAAAATGGATACGAAGGTCACGTGAATATATTCCACTATCATATCCATAAATATCTTGTTGGTACATAATTATTAGGCGTTTTTAAACAATATTTATTATAAACATGAAATATAACAATTCAACCATAGCATTTTTAAATGAGTGTGATTATCGACACGAATTTTCAAAACCTGAAAATAAAATAATATTTATATTAAAAAATGAAACAAAACAGCAATTTTTGTTATCAAATAACACGCCTACAATAACGCCTGATAATTATGCACCAACCCAATATAGAGTAATTTACACATAATAAAAATCTATGGAGAATCATGATGGCCGACAATCTGAAGGACAATGGTATGAAAAAGATTTCTACACAATGGTGGGCCCGCATGGCTATGTACAACTACCTCTTTTTTGTTCCCCTAAGTAACTTTTGTCTTTTTATCGTCCATCTTTGTAAATCTTCTGACATCCTTCCACACTGACACTTAAAGTAAGGTACTCGATATCTGTTGCTTCCATTATTTACTGCGAGGCTTTCTCTGATTGGACAGAGAACGGTACTTGTTTGAATCAATCTAAATCTAAATCTTCGTAATAAAACCTATCTCACTATAAAATAGCATAAATTTCAATGAATGACGTTAGAGTTTTAATTTCATTTTACTCGTGAAATGATTTACATCGAGTTCCGTGATACGAGCGCTCATCACAATGACTTTCAAAACCTGGACACATTCGTTACATTTAAATACCAAACTGCACATTTTTTATATATATATATATATATATATATATATATATATATATATATATATATATATATATATATATATATATATATATAGATATATAGAGAGAGAGAGAGAGAGATAGAGAGAGAGAGAGAGAGAGGCAGGCAGGCAGGCAGGCAGGCAGGCAGGCAGGCAGGCAGGCAGGCAGGGTGGAGTAATGGATAGCGGCTTGGATTGAGGAATTGGAGAGCCGAGTTCGAATTCCAGTTGAATCCATTACATTCACTTACGTGCTAATACCCTAGGACAGACTGGGTTCGTTAGATGGCAACTGGTCTGGAGTAGGACAACTCTGAATTCAAAACCTGGGGAGGGTCGTTTGGGAACCTTGTGGTAGGAGTGCACCAAGTCTCTGTATTCGGCCCTTCAAAAAGTGTGGATGGTCCTGCACGAAACCTTCACCACTATAATCAACTCTCAGGTTTGACCCTCATACGTCGAATTCGACGGGAGAGTCGAGTATATATATATATATATATATATATATATATATACACGTGTGTGTGATAAACAAATAAAGAAAATTAATTCTATCGTTTATTTCCAGTATTTCGATATTGGTGAAAATCTTGCAAATTCTAGAGCATTGATTATTATTAGCTAATAGATTCTTTACATCGTTATAATCTACAATTAGTTTATTCAACAGCGGAGCCATATTCAAGGAAAAACAATCAGCAAGAAAAACTACTTTTGATATATTCATTGCTTCACAATCTTCTGCACCAGGTCCCTTTAGGATGGCAATAAACTTTGCTCTTCAGATTATTCCCTCTCTTGTAAGTAACTTGTAACTTTTATCTCCTTCTCTGTCCATTTTTGTCATCCATTCAAATAGATTTGGTAGGTAAGTTGCTCTCACTTTTTGAATAAAATCCAGGGCCGATTTCCTCAATATGTGTGGCCTAAAGATCAACTCACCCTTTCTAATAAATCTAGATAATTGTTATATTTGAAAATTAAAAGAAAAAATAAAGAAGAAAATGCACTGACTCTTATATTAATAAGCGCTATTAAGTTTTGTTCTAATTTTGTATTGTAGTATTTGTCTTTTTTCAAAATAGCTGAGAATTAGGAAGGCCGTAGTTAGGGTGAATATCGAAGGAACAGAAGACTATGTAGAAGAAGAGGTTTAATACTCATACATAGAATAGAAAAACTTGAGAAATAAACTACTCAAATCTAGTTGCCATATTTATAAGTAAGAACAGTCCCTTTTTACAGTATTATGGAAGAGAAGGATGTACGCTGCATCCTAATCTACACTATTTTTATAAAATACCGAAGGAATTCATGGATAAATTAACACTTTATTAAATTGAAGGACATATAAAATTGGTAGCACCAGTAAACCGAAGATAGAATAATAACAAAAATAAGATATGACGTTCCACAGTATCCGAAACAGACACCATCGACAATAGATTTTTAAGAGATTCCAGGTTTGGTTAATAAGTGCCTAATGTTTCTTAATAAGGAAACGGCTTACATTACCATTACAATAATAGACTACGTCACTCAAGATGTAGTAACATATTTAAGAAGTGTATTTTTCAAGTTTCACCTTATTAAATACTCTTAGTTAGCTAATACAATAAGATGGTTAATAAAGTGGAGATAGGAATATGCTGTTAACAGGCAACACCAATCCGCATTTATTTATTTCTGTGGAAAGATTATAAAAGCACTCAATTCTAATGAACTGTAAGAACAAGTACGTAAGCGGTGAACAATACATATCTCACTAAGCTAGATCATTGTTGATTTTATTAGACATGTAATGACAACGTAGAGGACAATAAATTCATCACGTGAATGATCGTCTTCGATATATCAAATGTCTTTAGAAAAGGTGAGGAATAGCTTGATACAATACAATTATGGAATCTCCGGGTGAATTTTCTTGTGTTATCCTAACTGATAAAAGTTTATTGTTAACCAGCAGCATGGCCCGGCGTTGCCCTTGCTTGATTCAAAAATCGTACGACTCATACAGCAATCGCTATCACTTGACTTAAAATATTTTTGCCCTTCCTTGCCTTTAAAGGAGGACCCTTTGCCTTGCTGATGTTGCTAGATGCCTTACTTCTTGCCTATCTCACACTGCGAATCTTTTCTAAGCGCTATACCAAACATTAAATCTGTTACGAGAAAAGAACTAAACAAAATGAACACAAAACGATCAGCTTTAAAAAAAGACTCGTAACTGGAAGAACCGAATGAAAAAAGACTGTTAACAACAAATACTTTTTCACGCCCAACCCAGTTCTGCGGAATCAGAATCAACGTTGAGTTTAAGCAAGCGAATGAGCCAATTGGAGTAAAGTGCCATGCAGATTGAAATTTTCCCACTTATGACGAATGCAGCTATCGATTTTTTTTGCATGCTAGCATGCTAGTTAACAGCTAGCGAGTCAGCTGTTGGCTCTCACGCTGACCAATAGAATCTTACTGCCTATTCGTGGCAGCCAGCTATAGGCTCTCACTCTGGCCAGTAGAAAATGCCCGAAAACTACGTGAAAACTGCCGTAGAAGCATGAAAAAAATCAATTATTTCAACTATCGATGGGAGTTGGGAAATGCAAAGTCGGCCTTGGCCTTCCCGGTAACTTGGATCATGTGCATGTAAATTTTGGTCCAAATTCGTCGAAAATTGCGGCCATGCATTCGTAACACACACACACACACACACACACACACATCCTGCCTTTTATAGAGAGAGATTGTTACCTAAAGGCTAGTCCAGGCGTTCCAGCAAGTTACCTTTCGGTTCTATCCTCTTTCTTTTTTTTATATTAGCGATCTACCCCAGTATATATATATATATATATATATATATATATATATATATATATATATATATATGTGTGTGTGTGTGTGTGTGTGTGTGTGTGTGCTGTCTGTCTCGTGTGTGTGCGTTTGTGTCATTTAGTAAATATCAATAAGCCGATGATACAAACGTTTATGTGAACACCTCCCAAAGTCTAGATAACCAGAGTTTGATAGCTGATCTCTCCGCTTAACTAGATCTATTATTATTATTATCGAAAACCAAATAATCTTTTCGTTGTGTAACATGGTGGCTTTCCTCGTCATTTTCGAATGCTGAGAAACGAACATTTGGAGTCGGTTCTTATATATTCTATTACACTATATTTCCATAACATCTACCTTCCTTCAAATAAACTACATTCTTTTTTTTACCAATCTGATTCAGTCCTAGTCTCTTTTTTTATCCCCGCGCTTATTCTAATTTCTCCTTATTAGATTTTGCAAAAGATGTCAGCACTTGATTATTTCAACCCAATCTGTTATCCAAAACCCGAATGTACAAGACATGATGTAATAACACTTCCGGTTACCCTTACAGCTCATAAGTTATAGAAGCAAAAGGTATATGTGTGGAATAATACATTATTACTCACTTGTTAACATATCACAATTATATGTTATATATGGGCCAGCAAAGAAACCCCACCTTTTTATTTTTAACTTTTATTGAAGCAAAATTTATTCAGTATTTTAAAATAGCTTATGGCTTACGTATTTGGGAATGGGTAAAACTTAATTTCGAGCTGACGTGGATATTACGAGAGGGATCAACTGTTTGGCCATCACGCTCACCTGACTTAACACCACCAGATTTTATCTTGCGGGTATGTGCTGAAAGACATTTTTTACAGCCACATATCAAAAACAATCCGTGAATTAAAACAATCAATTACTGACAAATCTTCCGAAATTAATTTAGAAATGTGTCATTTTTTTTAAAAAATCTTTCACACTAAACAAAGCGGGAAGCCGCTAGCACACAAGAGGTTAGAGATTGTTGGAGCGTGAGCGAAGAGGAATGATAGAGGAAAGAATGATGAGAAGGATAGGGGATAGATCAAGGCAACTGGAGACGTCGATTGAGATTACATTTGAATAGTTAGAGATTATAGCTATAAGGGAAACAGGAAAAGGCGAGGGAATTCCACAGGCGAGAAGTGAAAGACATGAAGCTATTAGAGTAGAAGAGACTGCTATATTTAACAGTTTCGACAGTGAAAGTTTGTAACACTGTTGCTGATAAGGTTCAGCTCTGGAATGAGACAGTTAAATAGTTTATTCATTATGTGTTGAGATGTTGTGAGTTTCCCGCGTGTCGGTGTATGAATCAAGACAAACACAGTTGTAGAGGAAAATACTGGTATATTCATAAACGCAATTAACAATAGAGTGATTAGTAGAACGAAGGTTGGTTAGTACGAAACAATATCCAAAGTCTATAGTCCAACGGTATGTACCGGGTAAGCTTATCTGGACTGCTCAGATATTCAGTCACCCCCCACGAGGGTGTCATGTGGCACAAAGGCCTTTTTAACGTGGGCATTCCCGAGCCATTAGGCTCGGCCAAAAAACAGCCCATTTGAACCCGTATAAACGGGTTCAGGGCCGAACTAACCTCCCCGAAGGAGACTCCGCCCTTCGGCGCAGCCTCCTTCGGGTTCCTCTCGCCCGTAGGAAGAGAGTTGAAACCGAACAGTCGCTCAAAGTATCTGGGCTGCTCAGATATTCAGTCACCCCACGAGGTGTCATGCGGCACAAAGGCCTTTTTAACGTGGGCATTCCCGACCATTAGGCTCGGCCAAAAAATAACCCATTTGAACCCGTATAAACGGGTTCAGGGCCGGTTTAACCTCCCGAAGGAGACTCCGCCCTTCAGGCGTGGCCTCCTTCGGGTTCCTCGCCCGTAGGAAGAGAGTTGAACCGAACAGTCGCTCAGAAAGTATCTGGGCTGCTCAGATATTCAGTCACCCCCCACGAGGGTGTCATGTGGCACAAGGCCTTTTTAACGTGGGCATTCCCGAGCCATTAGGCTCGGCAAAAAAAATAGCCCATTTGAACCCGTATAAACGGGTTCAGGGCCGATTTAACCTCCCGAAGGAGACTCCGCCCTTCGGCGTAGCCTCCTTCGGTTTCCTCGCCCGTAGGAAGAGAGTTGAAACCGAGCAGTCGCTCAGAAAGTATCTGGGCTGCTC
Organism: Acanthosepion pharaonis; assembly: GCA_903632075.3. Lineage (NCBI taxonomy): Eukaryota > Metazoa > Mollusca > Cephalopoda > Sepiida > Sepiidae > Acanthosepion > Acanthosepion pharaonis. The sequence continues at coordinate 732,495 of CAHIKZ030005293.1, forward strand.
AGATATTCAGTCACCCCCACGAGGGTGTCATGTGGCACAAGGCCTTTTTAACGTGGGCATTCCCGAGCCATTAGGCTCGGCCAAAAAATAGCCTTATTTGAACCCGTATAAACGGGTTCAGGGCCAGTTAACCTCCCGAAGGAGACTCCGCCCTTCGGCGTAGCCTCCTTCGGGTTCCTCGCCCGTAGGAAGAGAGTTGAAACCGAGCAGTCGCTCAGAAAAGTATCTGGGCTGCTCACGCTGACTCTCTCCCCAGAGCTGACTTATATAAGAGGGACCAGTCCATTACTAGTTAGAAGGTGGGTGCGCCCCAACATTATGACTAATCATATTGTTTCGATGCGACAAAACTTATCAATTTTGAAATTCTGTAATTTATTTTTGTTCAATAAAGGATAAATATATAAAAGAGGGCCTCACTTTTGTCGCATTTTTTTATATAAAGCCATAATGGATTCGATTTCTCTTGATACGTTCTACGTCCACGATCAATCCCTGTAAATCAGTTACGCAAACAGCTTGTTAATTGTTAAATAGATTGAAATGCCTATTTAGGGTGTTACAATGTTATTTCCGTTAGTGTATATATTTTCTGACTCATGTTTTCCCAGCATTTCTCTTCTTCGATTTCTATTAATTTCTCACTTATTTTTCATGTTTTTCATCTTTTTTTTTAATAAATAGTAGTTCGGTGTTTCACTGTAAATCCACCATTTTAGCTGTTTTTTTTTTCTTTTTCCATTGTTCACTCTTAGATTTTCCTCCCGTGTTATGCCATAAATCTTATATTATCTTCCTCGCCACCTTTCTTTCAAGCGATATATTTTTTTATATATATATATATATATATATATATATATATATATATATATATTTAATTTTTTGTCATGATTCTTTTTCATGTTTCTATACGTCTTATTTGCCTCGGATGAGTCAAGTGAAACGCAATAGAAATGGTTTCTTCTTTTAGCATTTAAAAAAGTAAAAATTGCACTTGCTGCCTCTGTACTTTCTAGAAGGTAGTGGCAATAGAAATAAAGAAATCAAATCGAATCAAATCAAAAGGGAAAGACGACTGCTCGTACAAATGTAAAGTGAAATGTGGTGGGATCTTGGTAAAGAAATCATTCTTGATGCTTTTGCCATTGCATGGCTCTTGAAATGTTTACTATTTGCATCAAACACCATATTTTGCTCAAGTCATGTTGGAAAAAAAATCTCGTTTTACCTAATCGTCTTTTCAGTCAGTCAAGAAAGACGCGTTCGCGGTGTGCAGTTCTATTTCTGAATGTAATTTGCCATCAAGATTGAATATTGCTGGTTAAAGATGGAAAAGAAAAGAAAAGAAAAGAAAAGAAATAAAAGAAAAACAAGATGATAAGAAATATGAAGACTCACGGGAGATCTCAGCAAATAAGAAGAAGAAGAAGAAAAAGAAGAAGAAAAAGAAAAACAGCAAGAACAAGAAGGAGAAAAAAAGAAATAAAGCAGGCCGAGGGAAAAAAAAAGGTTATATATAACAGTAAAAGAACAAAAAGAACAAAGAGGAGGAGGTTTTGCAGGGGTGGAAGGATGATAAATAAGGCAGGTGAAGAAGAAGAAATAGAGCAAGTTGAGCAAAAAAAAAAATACATAATTGGTGTGAAAGAAGAAGAAGAAGAAGAAGAAGAAGAAGAAGAAGAAGAAGAAGAAGAAAGAGGAGGAGGAGATGTTTTGGAAGAGTGGGAGGAAAGAAACAAAGCAGGTTAAGAAGAAGAAGAAACAGAGCAAGTTGAGCAGAAACAGAATACATAATAGGTGTGAAAGAAGAAGAAGAAGCTTGAAAAGAAGAAGAAGTAAGAGGAGGAGGAGTGTTGGTGGAGTAGGAGGAGGGGATATCAGGTAGGATAAGAAGAAGAAGAAGGATGAAGGGGAGAAATGCAGAAGTCTGAGCAGAAGAAATAATAGGAGTAAGAGAAGCAGGTGTTAGAGAAGAAGAAGAAGAAGAAGAAGAAGAAGAAGAAGAAGAAGAAGAAGGTGTTGGTGGAGTGGGAGGAGGAAATATTAAGCAGTTTAAGAAGAAGGAGGATGGGGAGAAGAATTGCAGTAGTTTGAGCTGAAGAAAAGGAGGAGGGAGATGAGCATTTGGTGGGCGGAGAAGAAGAAGAAGAAGAAGAAGAAGAAGAAGAAGAAGAAGAAGAAGAAGAAGAAGAAGGTGTTGGTGGAGTGGGAGGAGGAAATATTAAGCAGTTTAAGAAGAAGGAGGATGGGGAGAAGAATTGCAGTAGTTTGAGCTGAAGAAAAAGGAGGAGGGAGATGAGCATTTGGTGGCGGAGAAGAAGAAGAAGAAGAAGAAGAAGTGCTGACGGTGGTGCAGAAAAAGCAGAAGTATGAGACAAAGACATATAAAACAAAATTAAAACAAAACAAAAGAAATGGAGAATTCTAAATACCAGAAAAAAATATCAAAAATAAATATCAAGAGCAACCGGGACGATGTTTAGTATTAGTTAAATCTATTGTAATTTTTCTTGACTGCTAGACATCATTATTTGAAGTCGATGTAAAAGACCAATATAAAATGTCGAATTCCATAGCACTCAAGCCTGCTATTCTCTTCAGGTGAATTGGTGTAATATAGTTTCGTCTCTATTTCTGAGACAAAGTAACTACTATTATACATTTGCGAGAGGCAAATCAATGCGATTTATACCAGAGAAAGACCAGTGAGTCTAATGGTTGAACCGTTGCTTTAAAACAGCAATGGCGAAAAAACACGTCTAAAGGTATCATTATATAATAGTGAAATATATTTTCGACAGACCGTGCTTATCTTAGCGCAATGGTTAACGAGTTCGTCTTCCAGATTAAACAGCTAACATAAAATATTCCGGCAACGTTCTAGACGTGTTGTATTTTACTTCGGTGTATACGTGACGTTGTGGCAATGTGGTAATCAACTTGACTGCCCATTTCCAAAGTTATCATAATATTATGGCAACGTTATGTTGTATTATGTGTTGTCACAGGATCCCGACGCTAATCGATACAACGGTATCAACGAAAAAGGACATTAACTTTTGGTATTCGTTATATCAACTGTGGCAGCTTGGAATCTAAGTGGCAGTAGGATGAATGACGCCACAGGTACGCATGTCACACATTGGTTCAGTGTTCCTCATTGGATGGTACTGGCCGGTCGCAATCGTGAGCGTGGGATGCATATCGACGTTTCACAATTCTTGAGATACTCAGTTGAATGCCTGCCGTTTTAGACTTATATTCAAAACCCCCAAAAAGCAATATATAGGACTGTCAGAATGCCCACGAGGCACTTCAGTCAATCGCTGACCATTGTGTTCGTGGTCTTCGCATTCAGTAGCATTACGTAACGTTTTTATTTTTAAAAATACATAGTAATATACATTTTAAATCATTGCCAACAGTGACTTGCAGTTTATATGTCATCTCTCGTTATGCCTCCAGAACCGGTGCCATAAGCACGAGTCAACATATTATAACATAATATATATATATATATATATATATATATATATATATATAACATGCTGTGTTATATTTTATGCTATGTAACATATAACATAACAAAACATATATTCAGACATATGGTATAACTACGTAAACTTACATTATTCGGACTGCCATCCTCATATTCAGTGCTATATTCGCAACATTCCGGCCACAATATTTCGCTCCAACCTTCTTCAGGTGATTGGAATTTCGAACCGAACCCTTTATTTCGTCCAACGAGGTAGATTTTTCTAGTTCCCCGTGTCATGCCTCATCCGTTATTTCTCTTTAACTCAACTATCTAAGTTCATTTCACCAATGCCGTGTCCAGATGTTTAACTCACAACTCATTGGCTCAAATCACTGGATCTAAATGACGTCTTCATCCACTGGGCCATTTGTCCTTGATATTGGACGTTTACATCGACTTCAAATAATGTCTAGCAGTCAAGAAAAATTCCAATTGGAGATCTTTTTCGAGCCCTACGACCAGGTTAGTTTTGACAGCGATGTTGGATTTACTATTGTGGCAGGACTATATAGTGTTATCGTCTGCGTAGATGCCTACTCGGGAAATGATGATATCAGAAAAAACGTTGAAGATCAGATACAGTGTAGGACCCAGGATAGAGCCTTGAGGGATATCAGCATTCGTATGAAAGGAACAACAGAAGAACCACTTTAGGACGACCTTCATTTCACGGTTTACAGGAATTATTGTATTAAGTCAAATAATCGTCCTGTAATGCCGTATTACGAAGAAGACCGGCATGACAAACCATATCGAACGCTTTAGAGATATCTAAAGCTACAGCTCGAGATTCTCCGTTATTGTCAAGTGCTGGTTATACAAATTAAATAATGGACGTGAGCACGTCAGCGGCAGAGAGGGCAAAGCAGAAAACATTGCTTATCAGAGAGCAGATCCTGGAATGTAAGGTGCTTAACCACTTCGGCGTTGATTAAAGCTTCGAAGACTTTGCCGAAGAATGATAGAAGATTAATAGAAAGATCTCCAGTGTTCTTGAAAACAGGGACAACAGATGAAGGCTTCTAAAAAGCTAGGAAACAAGAGTCATTGAGGCACTAGTTATATAGTTTGGAGAGGACACAATAGAGCCTCGGTTCTAGCGGTAAAAGCTGTGGGTACTCCAGATGAGTCGAGCGTTGAATTGGATGAAAATTTCCGAGCAAAGCATTCAGCTTTATCAGTTGAGGAAGTCAGGATTTCAAATTGATTGAATAGAGGAGGTATTGTGGATTTGCTGTTGTTTATCACACTCTTGCAAAGCCGCCAATTAATCTTTAGAACCAAACTTGCGAGATGCAATACGTTGTTTCATTCTTTCAGCAAATAGTTACGGGCAGAGACAACGAGATGTCTGTTGCAATCAGACGTGTCACTTCGGTACAGACGGAAGAAGTGATTCCTATGAGCTATAGCAGCTGAGAACCAAGCAGATGATCGTGATTTAAATTTATATATTCTTCCGGGGATGAAAGCTTCGATGCCAGCTTTTATCCAGGAGGAGACCTCAGACGCTTATTTGTGAACAGAGTCCTTAAAAACCACATCCCATGGGGCATCGCGTATGATATCACGGAACGAGTCTCAGTCTGTTCGTGATAACAGAAAGATATAATGTTGGTAGGAGGTTCTTGGCTAGAGCGGGAGTAAAAGAAGGTGTTAACCAATAGCAGAGTTACCAAGAGGGCAGAGCTGTGTGGCATTACAGGAGTCGAAGAAGGAGTTAAATCAGAGATCGAGAAGGAAGCATTACTGCCAGGGTTACTGGGAAACTCGTTGACCACACACACACACACACACACATATATATATATATATATATATATATATATATATATATATATATATATAGAGAGAGAGAGAGAGAGAGAGAGGAGAGGGAGAGGAGAGGAGAGGGAGGGGAAGGAGAGAGTTATACGTACATATATCCGTTGGTGTAATAAAAATAATGCTAAATAAAAGCGTTTTTATGTATGTAATAGTAAAAATACACATTATCCCCGACGCGAGAATGACTCAATGCTAGCAATGCAATCATCTGGTACTGATCTTTAACGTTTGGGTAATGGCGGCGTAATATGCTATATATATATATATATATATATATATATATATATATATATATATAAACATAAAGTATACACGTAGAGACAATGTAGACATACAATATATATTTTACAGTGTGTATATATATATATGTGTGTGTATGTGTGTGTGTGTGTAGAGATAGAGGTGGAGAGAGAGAAGAGACGGAACATGCCATATAGATAGATAGATAGCATTAAGATGTAATTTTTGGTTTATTTTCTCAACCGTCATACCAAAATTAATTTTACTGGCTTGTCCAAAAATGTCTTGCTGTTTCCATGATGGCTGGATGTAATTTAAAGACTTATAGGCGGAATTATATCACATTCGCAAGTGTTTCAGCGCGATGGAAAATCAAACTACGTCACTCATATGCTGATTTTGTTCGTGATTTTATTTTCATGCAGTGAACCATCAGGAAAATGATTTGACTGCACAGAATGCTACAGTTATGAAAGATGAATAAAAAATATAGTCCAGGATTACATACGAGTGTCCGAATAGAACAAAATGAATTTAACACAGAACAGTGTTATGAGAAAAACAAAGAAAAAATGCAATATACTAGAAGAACGTAGGAATAGCTGTACCCTCACATGGCAGAAAGTGTGACAAACAAAGCTAGTAATCCAGAAATGCAAGAACATGATTGTGACAATAGATGTTTTCTAATTAAACGGGAAGATTGCCGTCAGTGTCTCTTTATATGAACATTTTAGGAGATAACCTTTAAAAAGAAAATGTAAAAGGAAAAAGAACGGGAAGTAGATTTAATTATGCTGGCAAAAAAAAAAAAGACTTCATATGATTTAATTTCAAGCAGCCTCTGCCCAGACTTTCCTGAACAAATAAAAGAAATAAAATGGCTACTAATAGACTTATTAATACGGTAATAGCGAATAAAAATTTGACTGGATATATTTGGAAATGTATGAGCAATAATTATCAATTGATTAAAAATTTAGGAATCGGAGTAAATAAATTTATCTCAAATGCCTTGAAAAAGAAGTCAGGTGTTCTCACAGGTTAAACGAGAATGCAAATTTGGTCAATGAGCTGAATTTTCTAATTTTCGTCGAGTCGTAAATGAATATAAGAAATTCATTTACGCGCAAGATGTGATGAATTCACATCTCCGACTTCTCCAGGTATGATTCAATTAGTAGAATTTCTAACAGTAGAGCATTAGTATCTCAAAAAAATTGTTACAATTTAAAATTTTTTTCTGACGTTAATTAACCTGCAAACTTGTATATGCCGTAAAAATTAAAAACCCATGAATTATTAACAAATTCAAACTTGGTTGGTAGCCAGCCTAGGAGAAAAAAAATTCTGAATTCAAAATTGGTCGGATATGGAGCGAGAAACTGCATCCTGTGAAAAAAACATTCTTGTTACAGAAACCACAGCAGCAAAGCTTAGCCTTTTGAAGCTGTGGTCCCGCCCTACACCTTTGGAGGGTATAAGAATATATCATATGCAAATAAACAGACACATATATATTACATTAGCCAATATTATATTGACTATTAGATTGTTTTGTATTTTTACGGTTTATAACAACCTTGGATTATGAAATCGAAACTTATTATGGATCATAGTATTATTTGCGACTGAATATTGCATTCATTTGTTTTATGAATAACAAAGATTTTTGTTTCCCGAACAAATACCACTACTTAATCCATAGCTGAGGAGAGTAGATGAATTCATACCGTTTTCAAAAGTAATAGCGCGTAATTTAATACAACGAAACAGACTTAGAATTCATACACAAATAGATACATATCTCAGCATATATGTATCTTTCTTTCTGTCTCAGTGGCTACGTAGTGCAGGGTTGAAAGCTGAAACGAAAGGTTTAATCCCTGCTGCACAGGACCAATGCTTGTTAACTAGAAATTATCAAGCACATATACTAAAATATTGTGTTAGCCCAATGCAGATTATGTGATAAATATCCAGAAACAATTGATCATCTTGTATCAGGTTGCACGATATTGGCACCCCCTGAGTATAAAATCTGACATAACAGAGTTGGCCAATATCTGCACTGGAAAATATGCAAGTTCTACGGGAAGAACACAGAAAGAAACTGGTATGAACACCACTCAGACCCGTTTACAGAGATAGGAACTGCTACAATTCTATGCGACTGCACAATGCACACTGAGAGAACAATCAAAACCAACCGCCCAGACATTGTTATTAGAGACCACAAAAAAGTGCGTCCTTATTTATATGGCAGTCCCTGCAGACTGCAATGTATCTTTGAAGATATTCAAAAAGCTGTCAAAATACAAGGACTTTGAAATGGAAATCACAAAAATGTGGCACATGGGAACATCAACAATTCCTTTTGTAGTCAGAGCCCTATGATTGCTCGGAAAAGATTCCAGCAGACTAATTGAAGGGTTTCCTGGAAGGCTATGCCTCAAAGAAATACAAAAAAAATTGTTCTCACAAGTACAACCCACGCTTTACGAAGAGCTTTATATATGTAACTTTTCTTTTCATTTTTTGTCAGTGGAAAGTGCCATGGTGCCATTTCTAACCTTAGGTCTCTGGGCGGGACCCGGAAATAAATGTGTACACGCCAGAAATCAAAGGAAATAATAATAATAATAATAATAATAATAATAATAATAATAATAATAATAATAATAGAAACAGTGAGAATGACAAACCAACCGCACAATTAAAGTTTTGCGTAAAGGACATAGAAAGAATATTCTCGTGGCCAAGCGCTCACTATTTTCGGAATCTATTCCAAATTAATATTACAATAACGGCGGCGAGGGCAGCATCAGTTGTTACAGCAAGGGTAAACAAGATTTGTGTTATAATTAACCTTCGTGTATATATTTTGATAGATGAAACAGTGTTTACCCAACTATATATTATTAGATATTACGCCCATACAGTAGAATCCCTCATATCCTGAGTGCTTGATATCAGGAATCCCGCATATCTGGACATGATTTTGTTGTGTATATTTGAACTATTAGGATGATATATAACTGGTATGAAATTTCTGTTTTTTTCAGGAAAATTACCTTGGATAATTGCTTCTGCATATTTCACCATAATGGCTTCTATTGGTGAAAAAGATGTTTGGTATAAGGGGAAATAGAACAACTTTGGAGTTATCGGAAAAGTGGAAATTTTAAACAAACTAGTCGCTGGTGAAAGTTCATTGTGACTAATAGCTGAGTTCAACATAAGAAACTCAACATTGTATTATATAAAATCTTCCAAAGAAACTAATATCCGGCGTTCACGCTGTCACAATAAACAATAAACTAAAAAGACATGATTGTGATGAATCCTGGACTTAAATTGAAAAAAGTAGTGAAAAAGTTGTCAGGTTTATGGAATGAAAGCCAGCATTCAGCTATGTCGACTGCAATAACACAAGCAGAGTTAAAAAGTGTTTTTTGATTAAAGAATATCAAGAACCAAAGCAAAGCGACATGCGGAAAAAGGTTAAGATTGACATTAGAAGAGAAAGAATCATCATGCAACAGCGATTAAAAAATCCTCCTTATATTATTTGTTTTGCATTCGTGCCATACTTAATTTGATGAATTTTCAAGTGCATTACATAATTTATTTCTATTTCATTACAATCAATTCCTTTATAGTTCACTCGCCATTAGCTTAGTTTGTTTACTATAAAACATTAAAATTAAATGTAAAACCCGATTTCAGTTCTTTTATTTTAATCTAAATATAACTCCTCATATCCGGAATTTATGACCAATTCCTCACATCCGGAATGCAATCTTAGTCCGGTTGTCAGGGATTTTACTGTTTATTTGAATTGAATCAATAGCTAGGATAACTTTTGTTCATAAGTTAGTGAAAGACAAATCTACTCGCCAGAATCCATCTTGCACATTTATAAATCTATCACTTGTCCGTGCATTGAATATTGCTGTCATATCTGGAAAGATGCCCCTTCTATATGTCTCGAGATTCTAGACAAAATAAAAAAGAAAGGTTTGTAATGTTATTGGTGGCTCAGTGAATTTCCCACCCTAGTGACGTGAACTCGTAATGTATTTTCTAAAAATATTTTCTTAACAGTTGTTTTAATGAGCTTACTTCCTTTGTAACGCGATCGCAAAAAATTATGAGTAATACTAGAAAGGCAACTAATTTTCATAGTGTTACTGTTGAAACAGGTAGACGAAACCGTAAGTTATATATTTTCTCACACTCGACACCTCTGGAAATCTTTTCTGACTGCTTGCTTTCCTGCCACTGCAATGTTCAAAAATTCAAATTCTAAATCATTCGCCAGTTTCTGCCTTCTTGATATCTGTTCTTTTATTGTCCTTCCCCAATATTAAACTCTTCTCGTTCTCTTCCATTCCTAGTAAACCCTTGCGTCTTTGTGACATTATCGACTTGCTTGGATTGTTTGTTCATATAGCGTATACTCTGAGACAGATGTCACGTGTAAGGCGCAATCAATAAAAGTGTATTGTATCTGTGGCAGTTATGAAATGTGGAGAAGTCTTAACACAGTTTGATCGTTGAATATTTGCTGGAGCTAAAAATGAGGTGGAATCTGAAAAATAAACAAGATTACATATACCAATATATGAATTCCGGAGAGCTTCATTGAAAATTATTGAGTCCACTGTTGTTGCAAATAAGCGACTAAAGCCTATTAAATGTCTTGTAAATACAAGTGTAGTGAACATTGCTTGACTGTACATTCCACTTTAACGAATGTGTCGATGACCCCCACCCCCCATCAGTCAATTCGCTCTACGGCTTCTCACGGTGTTTCAACGACCGAGAAAAGGAGCCTAATAGTTTGAAAGCAGCATCGGATTTTGCTATATTTCACTGGGGATCAGTGAATAATACGATAGAGCTGAGGAAGCCAAGCGCTATGTGACTTTACCAGAAACCTTACGTTATTTCATTATTTCAGGCGGTGAATTAAATTTGTTTAAATTATGTTTTGCAAATTTGTAGTAACTCTGTAATGTTAGATATATTTTCATCCTAGGAGTATTTAATTTACTTCTTCTGCTTTGTTTTCTCTACCTAGCCTTTGGTTCCTTCGATACTCTCTCTAAGGAGGGCCTTCCCAATTCTCGGTTATTTTGAATATAGACAACATCACAACAAGTTCACAAGACAATTAATAAAAACTGAATCTGTCGAGAAATAGGCGGGACTTTTATTTTATTTTTATGTGTCATGTCTTTTCAGGACGTAGGCGATCATGGTTCTCAACACCCCCTCTATCTCTTGCAGCTCTCAGCAAATTCCTTCCCTCTACTTCCTCCCCCAAATTATATTCTGTCATCTACCTGCTCAAGCTCGCTAGGTATGTCACGCTCTGATTTCCCCTGTCTCTCTTCCCCTCTATTCGATACTTGCGAATCAGATTTTCCAGGCCCTCTTTCCTCATTATGTCCCCAAAAATTCACCTTCCTCTTTCTGATGTTAAATATAAGCCTTCTCCTTGTTTGCAACCTGTCTACGACCTCATCGTTGCTCACATGCTCGTTCCATCCTATCCTTAGCATCCTTTTGTAGTATTACATTTCCGTTGATTCGAGTCCCTTCTTCATCTTGGAGGAAATCGCCCAACGTTCGTTGTTGTAAAGAAGGACCGAGGTCAGTATTCTTATCCATTAGTTAATTTACAACTTTTCAACTCATTATCGTCACCGTTTCTTTTTAGGTGCTGATCGTTTGTCCCAGGAAGTTAACATGATGAGAATCTAGATTGCAAAATACCCACGTGATGTAATTGTTAAAATTTCTGTGACGGTTTGATAAAAACAGATATTTAGATAGAATTAAATTTTAGAACGATAAATAAAACGAAAAAGAAATAGAAAATTTCATAAATTTAATCAGAATCTATTACATTATTTTTACGTTAATTGTTCTAAAGAGTTTCATTCTTTGATATATCGACTTTATGAATTTAAACGCAATACTAGTTTGGCAATTAGGTCTCATGAATTTAGGCTTATATTTATAGATGGACCATACGTTCTCGCTCATGGAACTCACTTCTGGCTTCTTGTTTTTGGACAAATTTGATCTGAAATTTAAATGGAATGTCAATCGTCATGTCTCTCTTTAGTTCTTGGTCTTTTATTGACCTTTCTCCTTAAAGGTTATTTTCGCCTTTTATGTCAAAACAGTTACTCTTTGCCTTTTAGTGGATTATCGTCTTGCTTGCCATGAAATAATTATACAAATCAAAGAATTTATTTTGTAAATCGATTAAATAGAACACAAATAATGAAACAGCATTTGGGCTCTGTTTAAATAAATTTCAAATGAATGTTTCCTTGATGCAATGCGTTTTGACGAAATCTATGACAATATTTCATTTTCTCTTTTTATTTCCTTCATTTGGATTAGCTACACGACCGACATAACTCTTTTTATTGAACTGTGCTGATTATTTTGTAGATCATTTTAACAGTGGATTTATAAGAAGTCATTGATATATTTCACGCCGGATTAAAAAGCCGTTGAGCGTATATTGTAAATAATGCAGAGATCACTAAATCTGAAGGAATATCCCTACGTTGTCCAGTGTTTTGTGATTTGGATTATTAATAATGGTTTTTCTATTTAATCATCAACATCCAATGCAGGCATGCCGGGAAGTTCCCATTGCTTTAGATTCAAAATTTTAATTCTGATCAGAGTGAACCAATTTCAAAGAGTTCTCTCATCTTTGGCAGCACTGCTGTGGACAGCACAGTTCTATCTTTCTGTTTGGATAGAAATTTGCACAATTCTGGAAATGAAATAGCATCAAATGTCGAAACCGCTTCATATGTCTATCGATTATTCACCATAACACCAAACTCGTTCAGAAATATCTAAACTTTCTTGCTCTATGCAACCGAATTCTCAGATCAATACATAAAAATGAATCAAATGAAGCTTATGTGACTTAGCAAGGACTATCTTTCTTCGATTCTCGTGGACTGACGCTATACTGTCACAAGCAATAAACTGTACCAAATAACATGACACATAAATGGAGGAATTTTAACAGCAGCTGCATCTAAAAATGGATAACACACGTAACTTGAAGAGAAAATAATGGCATAATCCAAATCTTGACGTCCGCCCTACTGCAAAATATCGACTTAGTTATAACGATAAACTACATTCGGCAGCAAGGCCTCTGATCAGGAGATTGGAAGATTTGAGAAGCGTGGAACAACCGTTTGCCAGTTCGACGCTTATCCTGAGTGATAACACCTGATAAGGTGCAAACTATAGGCAAACACTCAAAATAAAATAAAAATCAACAAAACATCTTTTATAATAAAATGTGCAATATTTTTATAGTGTAATGAAAATCAATGCTAAACTAAAAAAATATTAAAAAAATACATATTTATAGTAAAATTAACAAAAGATTTATTCCATCACATAAAACTATGTATCTATAAAAATATACCTTTACCCTGAAATCATGTAATTATTTACAAAATATATTTAATCTGTCTATATTTCTGAGATGAGATATTATGTACACTATTTACATTATTCGGACTATTATCCTCATCTATGTCGCCATATTTTTTACAACGTTTCAGACTTATTCAGGCGGTTTGAATATTCTCAAGGACACATGGCACAGTGGATAAAGGCGTTGGCTAGATCCAGTGAAATGACAGAAAGAGTGTGAGTTCAATACCCGGTTAAAGCAGTAGAGAACTTGGAGAGGGGAATTAACTGGAGATAACTGATAACTGACATTCATTAAAACATGGAACGTGGAGCTAGTGAGTGAAAAAAAAGGGTTCAGTTCGACATTCCAACCACTGGAAGAAGGCCGGAGCGTACAACGGCCGAAACGTTGTGACAAATATGGCGACAAAGATGAGGACAATAGTCCGACTAATGTAAATACTGTACATAATACCTCATCTCAGAAATATAGACAGACTCTGAAAAGTTGATAAACCGTAAAGAAAAGAATCGATCAATTATACCAACACTTATTCATTCTTTATTTCATCCATGTAAAAATTAAGAGATGTAGTTGTAATGAATATGGCGAGAAAGATGAGGACAATAGTCCGAATAATGTAAATAGTGAAAATATTTATGTTTCGGTATTAAATAACCCGTAGAGGTTAATATGCCGCTAAACAAAATCAACCAAGTAACTTTAAACCAATGTGAGAAATGGCACACCCAGAAATATGTCGTAGATCTGGCATCTCGCGACGCTGACCGACCAAAACTTCCAACATGGTAATCTTTGAATTCATTTCGTGTAACAACTTTTTTTTTTCTATAATTTCATATATATGTGTTTGATAGAAATTATTAGCAGGATTTGAGATATTCATAATTAATTCATTGAGTTTAGAAGAAACATCAACAGAATGCAGAAAGCACTGGACGGCCGTTTCATCCTATGTTTATGAATTATCAGCAGTGTGTATCACCTACCGAGGATTGAAACCCTGATCGGCCCAAACCTCATACCACTGTACCAGCGAAGGGGTAACGAATTAGACTCGATACAGCGCTGCTCGATCACAAATTCCGTGGTGGAACTCATCCCAGTTTCCCTTACTTATTGGACTGTGCCCCCACGAGTCACGACTACTGTCCCCAAGCCGCTCCATCCAGAGCATTAGAAGCCGGTTCAAGCAAGGATATACAAGTGAGAAAAATTATTAGGAGTATTTGAGATGATCATAATTAAGTAATACATTGAGTCTATATATATATATATATATATATATATATATATATATATATATTTAAAAATATCATTCCAACTCGCGATATAAGAGGTCTCATGTTTCAAAGCAAAGAGCCGAAAACTTCAATATAATTAATTGAATTAAATTGAGTTAAAAAAGCTCTGATGTCGCGAGTTGGAATCATAGTTTTAAATAAATAATTATATTTATGCTCTACATTTGTATCGAGCACTATTTTTTAAAAATAATAACTAAAATACGAAGGAACTTTGGATCTACCTAACCAGTTCTTTCCTATTTTCTATATATTTTCACAAATATATATATATATATATATATATATATATATATATATATATATATATATATATATATATGTATATATATATTACATTCACTTTCGTGCTAATAGCCTTGGGAAAGGTATGCATCCTCTTCTTCTCCCTCCAGCTATGGGTAAAATAGCAGGACAGACTGGGTTCTATAGCCTTGGATGGCAACTGGTTTAGGAGTAGGACAACTCTGAATTCAAAACCTGCGGAGGGTCGTTTGGGAACCTTGTGGCATTCGGTGCACCAGGTCTCTGTATTCGTCCCTTCAAAAAGTGTGGATGATCCTGCACGAAGCCTTGACCACTATAATCAAATCTCATGTGCCGGTGTCGGGCGGTCGGTTTCCTGAAACTGATCTGCTTGACCCTCATAAGTCGAATCTCGACGGGAGAGTCGACGATATATATATATATATATATATATATATATATATATATATATATATATATATATATATATAGAGAGAGAGAGATAGATAGATAGATAGATAGATAGATAGATAAAGGGTTATACTCGTTTGGAAAACCTCCGGGTAGCTCAACTAGTAATAGAAGAAATCGGTACCCGAGGAAAACATTGAAAAAAAGAAGGAAGAGCCAAGAACATTCACACAATACGAAACCAATCGTCAAGTGTTTAAACTCCAAGTCCAAAGAAGAAGAAGAAAACAAACAAACGATTAGAAAAACTAAATGTAGAGCGATAATCTAGAATAATCCTATGGAGCCAGGTAAACCTACCTAGGTTTCACCTGAACGAAACATCTTAGTAAAACTGGACAGTTTTACCCTGAAGATCCGTTCAGTTGAAATCTAGGTAGGTTTGCCTGGCTCCTTAATATTATTCTATAATATATATTAAAAATAAAAACTGATGAAAATAAACAAAATTTATGCAACTGTAGAAACCCTCATAATTGCCCTCTACAAAATAAATGTCGCACTGAATCAATAGTATACCAATGCAATATCTCTTCGATTGAGAGTCCGCAAAAAATAAAATATATATATAGGTTACACTAGCCATGAGTTAAAAAAAATAATTCAACCAACCTCAAACCTCATTTAGGATAAATAGATATAAAAATCAAACATCTCTATCGAAATACTTCTGGCACATAAAAGAATCAAATAAAACACCTACACTAAAATGGAAGTTAATAAGAAAAGCTAGAATATGTAGGTCATTAAATGACCCATGCCCTTTGTGTATACATGAGAAACTATATATTACTAATTTTATAAAAAATAAAAATTTACTGAACCAGAGAAATGAAATAGCTATTTTATGCCGTCATTGTCAAAAGTTTTCCTTAAATAATATTTAAAAATAAAAATAAATTTATAAAAGTGCGATCAGGTAATATACATACTTATATTTAACATGAAAAATTAATTTTATATACTGTAAGTAATTCTATTACATTTACTTGTTTTTTCATAAAAGAAAATAATCTATTAAAATAACAGTGAAAATATTTTAAAGTTGTATTTAGAATTATAGTTAATACGAATTCTAACCTAAACACCTTTTAAAATTGTTATAAAACGTATTCTAACCTAAACACCTCTCCAAAAGTAATACCGACACTCAAGTGTATCCAATAAAACACCTACAGAAAAATGAAATTATGACGAAAAGCTAGAGGATGTAGGCCATTGAATGACCCATGTCCTTTGTACCCACATGTGAAACTATATATTACTAAGTTTATATAAAAAAAATAAAGTTTACTAAATCAGAGAAATGAATTAGCTATTTTTGCCGTCAGTGCCAAAAATTTTACTTAAATAAATAATTAAATATAATTTTTTTTTAAATCGTAAGAGACATATACTTGATGTGGAAAAATAATTTTACTTACAGTAAGTAATTCTAATACATTTAATGAAATATAATCTATAAAAACTAACAATGAAAATATTTTAAAGTTGTAATTAAAATTGTAGTTAATTAAAATGAATTCTAACCTAAATTTCTTTTAAATTCTAATTAAATAAATAAATAAAGTTTACTAAATCAGAGAAATGAATTAGCTTTTTTGCCGTAAGTGCAAAAAAAAAAAATTAACTTAAATAATATTTAAATATAAAAAATGTAAAAATCGTAATATACTTGATGTGATAATAACTCTACAAATTGTAAGGGATTCTCATTACATTTAATTGTTCTTAAAAGAAATATAGTATATTAAAAATTAAAAGTAAAAATATTTCAAATCGTAGTTAAATAAAAAGTATTCTAACCTAAACACCCTCTAAAAATCTTTAAATATAAGAAAGAAAAAATGCCGTAAGAATTTTTGCCGTTAACAATAAAATTTTTAAAAAATCCAGACGACACGCTTTTAACGGATGTTAGATTTCATTGAAAAATACATCCCTACCCACTGCCAAAACGTAGCAATAACTGATACATTAAAATATATACATAATGAACACCCAGACACCCCTCGTCTAGTAAAATGGATTCATCTGTAACCTTGGAAACATGAATTATGATTTTAGCTGTGTCTTTAAAACCCAGTAATTTTAAAAGTTACTCCAAAATTCGCTTGAGGATGAAATGCAACTAATGTATTTAATTTAATTACAAAATTAAATTCGGGGCGTTTAGCTTCCATTTTTGAAACATGGTTAGAACTGTGTAGCGGAAAAACATTTTAAATCAATTAATTTATAATCTAATATATATATATATATATATATATATATATATATATATATATATATACAGACACACACACATATAGTACACTACAGAGCCAGATTTTTCTTTGATATGTGCTTTGTATATTTGCTTGTGTTTACATGTGTAATACAAACAATTCTTTTACATTGCTAACTTTCTTTCATTGATAACGACTTGCGAATATGAGAATCTTGAACATCCTTATGTGAAATCCATTTGCCTTTCTATTTAGCGAATAGGATTCAAATTTGTAGATTCTCCTTGTAGCAGGACTGAAATTCAACACGATGCAAATGTAATACAGTCGCCTTTCTATAGGAATCTCCATCATAAAAGAATCTTACGTTTGCTCGCTTCTCGTCGTTCATCTTCGGAATTTTAGCGCCAGTTTCGTAGATACCAGAATCTTTGTGAATCTCGCATACATAATCTAGTATCAGTTACACTTTTCTAGACATTTGGTAATGTCATCTTTACTGATCGTGGGTGCTTAGTGGTATCGTGGATAGATACTGCCAATGAGAAATCGGATAGCTGAGTTCGAATTCCAGTCGAGTTCCTTAAATTCACTTAAATGAAAATAAACCTTTAGAAATTCATGAATCAATGATTTCATGACGATCTATGGGTATATACTAGGACAGACTAGGTTCTATAGCTTTGTTTGTCAACCAGTCTAAAAGAAGAACATAACTTAATTAAAATCTGCCCAGTGAGGGTTGGTTTTCGTCAAGCTATCTTACAAAAGACATAGCACTGAGGCTAAAGTATATAGGTTTCAGGGAAAAATGAATAGCTTTTTAAGGTAGGTGACATTTGAAAACATGATTTATATCGACATGCGACAGAAATGTTTGTCATATGTGCAATTTGACATTTCAACGAGAACATTTTATATATTTTCGAATTAAGTCAGAACTTGAGTTAGAGATTAAAATTGGAAGAATACGAAGGGTGAAAATCAAGCATTGTGATCAAGTGTTGGTTATTTGGAACGATTAGAATAATAGAATTAGGATCACTAGAGACATTCCTGTACTTAAGACTAAACGAAACCCAACTAAAGAGAAAATGTGAATAAAATATTTCAATCCCATTTTCATCGGAATAAATCTGTTGTGTTAAGAAGCAAACTCGGACGAGTTGAATTTATTTTCATGAGACAATTATTACAGCTGTGGGCATTAGAAATATAGTTACTTTTAACAATTTTTCAAATGAAAGATTTATGAAATAAACAATATTTGTGGTATCATAATGCAATGTTTTTTTCAAGAATCGAGATTCTACACATATTTGCCTTTATTATATGAACTGCTAAAGATATTGCAGTGTGTTCCTCTTATCTTTTCCATCGTTTTGAATTTAGGGTTACCTTATAGTCTGGCTAGTACTCAGTGTGTGAGCGACCGGTCTACTCTGCTATTTATCAAATCGCTTCGGTTTTGCCGTATGCATGTGAATTCGCTAGACAAGACCATTCCTTGAACATCAGTCACCGATTCTGGAATTTACGGGCCATTGATATGTTTGGGGTTGAGGCTTTCGACAAATGAAATGAGAATATTAGTGAGATAGTGCTCAGTGAGGCGTGGAAGGTTGGGTAAGCTAGTCCAAATGGTTTGAAGCAGTATAGTTGTAACTAAGTCCTTTCAAAATTATTTTTAATCATTGATCTGAAAATGCGCTTGTATACATCAGAGTTTAGATACGTATAAACAATTTGGACGCCACGCATGGCATCTATATTAAAATCTCGATTTGACACATTTATTGTAGAAGATGTCTCGAGTTTTAGTTTAATATTTTACTTTTGTAACAATTTCCGATGGGTGATGAAACAAGACCTAGCACATTATACTGTGTGTTCAATTTCCTTTTCTTCCCGAATAAATTTGTTAGGTATACATTAGAATTTCGGATTCAAAAATCCCTTAATTGTTTAAAAATTACAACAAATCTTAATTACATAAAAAATTTGAAATTGTCAGATTTTCTGATTAAAAAAAAACTCCTTGTTAGACAAAAGAAGTGTGTTGACTGTAAATTGAAGGCATCGCCAACTTTTACCTTACAGTATGCTTAAATTTTGAATTTGATAATTCTTTTTCATATAGTAATAATCAGTAGATGAACTCTTGGGCACATTATATATCTTACTATTCTAATTCTATAATTCATTCTGACATAATATTGCCTTGTATTGATGTTTGCTTAGAATTATTAACATCTTATATGGATCTACGTCTGTTTATTTAGTATTATTAACATCTTACATTGATTAGTTGGTCTAATTAACATCTTATATGGATGCTCTCTATTTATCTGTTACATATCAATTTGCGAAATTAGATTTCTATTTTTGATGCGCTTATTTTTCGAAGGGTTATTTACCAGTTTCTTAAACTGGCCCTTTATCTATTAACTACAAAATTTTTATCCAAGATGAAATAACTTATAACTATTTAGCATATTACCTGCCCTTGTCTTTCGCGTTTCTTCTTAGTTAAGTGGAACATTAGTCTTCGATACATCTTAGAAAATAATGTAACAATCTGTATTTGCCCACGATGAAACTGTCTAGGATTTATATGCACACAACTTCGTGTCATGGCCGATATTAATTTCTTTTCGGTTAATTTGAATTTACCTTATATTACATTCGATTGTTTAACCACGGCAAAGCCGAGAAGCCTTTTTTTTTTTTAAATTCTGCTTTTGAAGTTAAATTAATCTTTCACTAACCAATATTTTAACATCGCCCGAGGAGACACCTTTGCAGTGTCGTAACTTAATTGCCATTATGTATCGATTTTTAACATGTTTTAATATCCTAAAATAAATAATATTTAGCTCTACATTCTATTGAGCCCTCTTTTAAATTAAATTTTACGTACAGTGGAATTATACTCCATTATACTCATTTTATATATATATATATATTTATATATATATATATATATATATATATATATATATATATATTGGCTCCTGAAAAAAAAAATTCAGTTGAGCTCTCTGGGGAAGAGGTGTGGGTTTGTAAACAGTGACTATTATAGCTAATATAGCGAGACTCTTCGCAAAAGCGAATTGAGTCACTGTCGGTCACTGTGTGTGTTTCTAAAAATAAATACGCTAAAATTCAGCTTCATCACTGCCGTGCGCCGACGAGTTAGTAGAATCTCCGACTGACAACAATTCAGTCGGGTTTCGATCCTAGCTAGAGGCAACCGGATGTCTAGCCACACTGATGAGCTGCGAAACAGTCTGTCTGTGGATGACGTTATATATATATATATATATATATATATATATATATATATATATATATTATTTATTCAAACAGCTTTGGTTAAATAAGTTAGGCATACTATATCACTTTATTTTTGTTTTTATCAATTACTTGGTAGCCGTAGAACATTGATAAAAAAAATACCAAAATTGTGTTTCATTTTTTTTTTTCGCAGACCATCTTCACGATGTTAAATGAATGAATTAATTAAAAAATATGCTGCCTGAATGCAAACATTTTAAACTGCACGATCCAACAACACATCACACATTGAAATTCAAACGTAACCTTGTGAGAAGGCAAACTAAAATAACCGAAGATACGCAGAGACAGACAAATTTAAACTTATTGAAAACTATGCTAAGGAAAAACCTGCCAAAATTCTTAGCACTAATAACTAATATGAATTTAATATTTCTGACAAACTACTCACAGCAATGTACCATTAATCACCATCTGTCTGGACACAGAAATAGTATTACCTTACAGGGTGAACATAACATAATATGACCCCCAAAACAACATTATGAAGGACTGGCTTTCTTTCTGATAATACACATTTTTATCTTACAATTGTTCCTTCCAGTTCACTGTATATAAGAAGAATAATAAATATATGTTTATTAATGTTGTTATTTTTTATTACATTTTATTTTTATAAATAATTCCCCTTACTTATACTGATTCTGAACTAGCATGCCAGAATTAAACAGCAGGCCACATAGAATTATATCAACTAAGTAAAACTTGATGACTTCAGTCTCACATGCTAAAATTGGATCGATCTATGCAGAAGAATTATTCTTACTTTCCTACTAAGCAAATCTGATCCAATTTTTGACATCACTTAGCAATCACAAATTAAATATAATAATCTCCGCTCTTAATCCCAAACCCACTGCAAAGAAATTCGCCAATGTCAGCATTTTGGTAGGTTTCCTCATTGTAAAGAATGTTTTCTTACCAACAAAGAGTCTTCGATTTTTTTGTAGTTTTCCGTAAGTTTATCATGTTTCTGATAAAAATGAAGTTATCATTCTCTAAAAACCGAACTATACCAGACTTGATTTCTTCGTACTTCCAATTGGCAAAAACAAAATGCTATACAAAGATTCTCTCAGACATTAGCTTTTCTTTCACAGAACATTTCCCTTGTTGAAATCTCTAATCTTTTTCCAATGTTCTATTTGTTTACAGATATGAGGTGCGACGGTTTAACTATCGGGATGGCACAACGTGTCACCAGATTAATGCGTTAGCAAAGGCGGGTGAATTCAGGGTGAGATGTTTACGATTAAGCCGGATGTAAACACACATATGCACAGAGTGCAGATCATGGTGTGCTCAGATTGAAGATTAAGTGTGCAAGTGTTAACAGGATTTGTGAATGAGAAAAATGAGGCGATAGGGGATTCGCGAGATACTTGCTAAGAGGAAATGATTTTATAAATGCGCTATCTTGCTTATTCACCAGAGTTAGCCATTCCCCGCGATAATAAAGTATTTCCAAGATTGACTAAAATGCAATAAAAATAGACATATGCGTTAATTACTGAAATGAAATCTGGAAAAATAAAATATTTCCAGTAATGTTAACGTCATTTCATGAACTACAGCTTCACAAGGGGAATAACTTGACATTAAAATTAGCTAAAGTTGCCCAGGTAAACAAACTTTATTTCCACAGATCCAGTCAAGCAATTATTTTGTATATCGAATGAAACACTTAATTCACTCTACTGAAATATGTTTACCTTTTGCATCCAGTGTCATTTCAAGTAATGTAGGAATTTGGATTTTTACATTTTTATAACTTGTTCTCCTGACGTATGTTTTGGAAAGCACTCGAGGTAAATATTTACTATTATAATTATTATGGTAAATAAGATGCCATGTGACAAAAAATAAATAAAAAAAAATTCTAGCGAGTATTATTAGAATAGGAGGATAGAATACCACTACTAAGAGGTTTCGATTGTAGTTTTCAGAAAAGAATCCATGAAGGAGACTGTCCCACGAAGTAGTTGCTCTTGGGTGTGTTTGTCTAGGTTGAATTTTTCCTTACATTTGGAATACGGAGAAAAATAGGTGGAATCTTTGAAATTGCATGTTGTATATTAGATGGAAATGTCTGAACTGGAGGAATTGAATATAACATTGAATTAAGGGTTTGGTTTGGTTTGTCGTACCGCATGTCAACCTCAACGGGTTATGTAATGCCGACAAGATTTTCATTGATGGCAATATATTTTTTCCTAAAATCTATTGTTGGTAATATTTTTTTCCAAAAAAATGTATTGCTGATAACATTTCTTTTGCAAAAATATATTGCTAGTAATAATTTTGTTTTTAAAAAATGTATTGCTGGTAATAATGTATTGCAGGAAATAATTATTTTCTTCAAAAATGTACTGCTGGTAATAATTCTCTCAAAAAAAATGTATTGCTGGTATTAAAACCTATTTTCATACCTTCGTAGTATTTTGACCACTTTTAGGGGGTTAACTATTTGGCCATAGCATGGACCCTAAAAGGTGATACCACCCCGGGTCACAGTGGATCTGGGAACACCAGCAATTAAAAGGTGGTTCCACTCTCCTCAAAACCTCCTGATCAAAGGCCTTGCTGATGGATGTAGTTTGCTGTCATACCCAGGATGGATGAAACCAATGTGTCTCTTATCCCTTATTTTAAGTTATAGATTTGTATGGGTTTCTATAATAAATGAGAATTGTAATTGAAAAGAAACGAGTTTAAACAAATATTATATTTAAGCATTTCACCACAAGCAAGGATATAAAACAGCTAAGATTCAAGGTGTTACTCATTGTTAGAGAATACAAGAAAGAAACAACATTATTAAGGCGCGCCAAATATATAAAAAAAACAGGAATTAATGAAGCAGACGATAACGACTGACACTCCATATAAATTTTGAAGATCGCAGTTAACTGAAAAGCAAGAATCCAGAAGAGATTTTCACATGATATGACTGTGATAAAAGAAAATTTTAGCACATAATTTACGGTTACATATAATCACTTCAACTCTAAAATGGTGAGATTTTTCTGTTAGTCTAGACGAGTGTTTACATTCACAAAGTTTAGTTAACGTAGAAAAACGATCATCAGAAGCGAATTATCATCAGGTACCCGATTTATTAAGCAACGATTTATCAGCCTGTACTCGATTTATTACGCAATGGATTATCAGCATGTACCCAACTTATTAAAAAGCGATTTGTCAGCATATACCCGATTTATTAAGCAAAGAATTATAAGCATAGTATTTACATTAGTCGGACTATTGTCCTCATCTTTGTCACCATATTTGTCACAACGTTTCGGCCGTTGTACGCTCCGGCCTTCTTCAGGTGATTGGAATTTCGAACTGAAACCTTTATTTCGATCACTGGGGTAGACTGTTCTAGTTCCACGTGCCATGTTTGATGGATGTCAGTTATCAGTTATCTCCTCAAGGACACATGGCACAGTGTATAAAGGCTTTGGTTCGATCCAGTGACAGACCCAAAGAGTGTGAGTTCAATACCCGTTTAAGGCAGTGGAGAACTTTTAGAGGGAAAATTAGCAGGAGATAAATACTGTACATAATACCCCATCTCAGAAATATAGACAGACACTGAATTATAAGCATGTATCTGATTTATTAAATAGCGATTTGTCCACATTTACCCGATTTATTAAACAACGAATTATTAGCATGTACCCGAGTTATTAAGCAATGGATTATCAGCATATACCCGAGTTAATAAGCAGCGATTTATCAGCATATACCTGATTTATTAAGCAGCGATTTATCAGCATGTACCCGATTTATTAAGCAACGAATTCCTAGCAGGTACCCGATTTATTAAGCAACGCATTATCAGCATCCACCCAAGTCATTAAATAATAAATTGTCAGCATGTACTCACGCTATTAAGCAGCGATTTACCAGCACGTACTACTAAGTGCACATTGCGAATAGGTGCGTTGACACTTCTTTTTAGGCAGCAGCTGAACATTTCTCAAACAGCCATCAGTTTTCCCGGTTCTATAATCAGGCCATGTTCACGGTAGTGGGGAATGATCTCTCTGATTTCCACCTTAACATTTTAGAATCAAATTATATTAAGTCATACTGATTTGAATTTTAATATAACCACAGATTACAACGATAATATAATTAATTTTGTTTTACTCACCCTATTTCTCATTTGTTCTATTTGCATTTTTAACATGTATATTTTAAACGTTCTTATATATATTTACTAATCATCAAATTAATCTATTAAGTTTCTCTTTGCTGACGTCAAAGTTCCTGACGATATGTATCTCGATTTTGGTGAAAGGACGCTATATTTGTTGCTATAAATTTATCAATTAAATTTTGAACAGCGAAGATATTCTTGGATCACATAAGAATTCTTCAAGAAATATATTCGACCACATTAGAAATCTTCAGTAAAATTATTCGACCACATAAGAATTCTTCAATAAAAATCTTTGGACCACATCAGCATTCTTCAATAGAACAAGTGGACTACAAAAAATCTTTCAATCAAAATTTCGCACCAGATACGAATACTTCAGTAAAATTTGGATCGCATGAAAACTCTTTAATAGTAAATTTCGGGCCACATGAGAATTATTCAATAAGAAATTAGGGCCACATAATTATTCAATAAAAATTTCGGAGAAAAATAGAATTTTTCATTTTTCGAAACGAATAAAAATCTGACTATGCTGATTTTGGATAAGACGTCGCTGAAGGAAATATTTGAAATTAAAACTCTTTTATAGTTTTCGGGATCAAACGATTAACCAGCAAATTCCTGCAAAAGTATGCTTTTTCTTTTTATTTGCTTTGTCTATTAACTTTCTTTTCACTGTAAGAACGACCATTCCAAAAATGGTTGATTAGAGCTCGACCGTTACAGTTTCTCAATACCTAACATATGCCCACCGAGTACAGAAAAAAAATCATATTTTCTTAGTAAGGTTAAGTTTACTTTAAACTCCAGTCTGCATCCACACATCTTTTTAACGATTTCTTATATAGCAACAGACCCACTGCCCAATCCCTTTAACGCCAATTAGAAAAACACAAAAAATAAAAATGATGTTTTATATCTGCGAAGAATTAAAATGCATCCCTTTCCAATTGTTACGAGACTTTGAAAACCTCTGAAAAGTCGTGATTGATCGGCGCCATTTATTTAGCTAATTCCGGCGTTGATTGAGTGGAATCATCATTTAAAAGAGCTCCCAAGCCATACCTTCGAAAAAAAATATGGTCTGTCCTTGTGTATTCCGTCCTCGAAGTCATCGTCACCTTTTCTCTGAACTTCGCTGACCATTCTAAACACATAACTATTCCACCGAACAAAAAAGAAGCTTCGCATGTGGTTTCATTCATCATGCAGTGTCAAACGATTATCTTGATCGCCATTTTTACTGTTTCTTTTTGCGTATTTATTTCTAGGTACAGGATAAAACACACACAAAAGTTCGTTTTTCCACTGTGTGTGCTGTCTTTAGTTTACAAATGAGAGGACCCAGTGGTCGTTTCGCATATAATAAATACTAAATAGGAATATATATCGAAGAATATTAATATAGTTTCGATTAAAAATGGCGGCTTGGCCGAGTGGATAACATTCTGGTCGTGTGGCCCTAGTTCCAATCTCATCATGGTCGTTTTGTTAAGGAGATTACTTCCTGATAATATCGGGCTGAAGAGATGGTCTTAACACCCGGTACTGTTGGAAGTTGCTGAAAAAGAATACCACGGGCTGTCTGAACGCATTTGTGTCATTTAAGGTTAGACATCAGTTCAGAACTAATCGATGGTTGTATTAACACGAAGTGATTGAATTGAAGAATTGAGTGAACTGATCTTTTTCAACTGCAAATCAAGTTAGATTTTGTGCTCACTAGAAACATTATCACCAGAATCAGATCCCCAGGCTTTGTTGGAAACAACATACGGAAATATAAACCAAATGTTCAATCAAGCTTATCTCATATTCCGGTAGAATGTAGTATTGCTGCCATATATAGCCTGGAACCACTTCTGTGTGTCTCAAGGTCCTTGATATAATCCAAAGTCGGATATGCAATGTAATTAGCCCTGATCTGGCATCTCGTCTGCAGCCGCTCTCTCACAGACGTGCCGTTGCCTCTGTCTTTTTTACAAAAATTTTCACGGTAACTAATCCGATGAGCTGCTTCCACTAGTTCCCAGACTTCACGAATTTAAGCGTTCAACAAGGCTGGCTCACTCTCACCATTTCACTGTCGAAACTGCTAAATGTAGCCGTCTTTTCTACACCAATAGTTTAATGTCTCGCACCTCTGGCCTGTGGAACTCCCTCCCCATTTCTTGTTTTTATAATAGCTATAATCTCCTACTATTCAAATGTAATGTCAATCCATATCTCCTGATGACCTGAACTATACCCTAATCTTCTCTTCATCCTTTCCTCGATCATTCCTTTTTGCTCTCGCTCCAACTCTGTAACCCCTTGCGTGCTAGTACCTTCCTGCTATGCTTGGGGCGGAATGCTTAAAAGAAATGCGCTGCTCGTTAAATCTTATCATAAGGAGAACTTCTTTTTCCTCTTATATATGATGAGAAAACCGATTTAGTGAAGAGGTTTTCCGCGACAAGCGCTTAATTTTAGCATTTACATTTCTCTTTCCGTCGTATCGGCAGGAGTAACATGACAATTTCCAAGTCAAGAATAAAAGGTGGGAAGCATGACATGTTCATCGTGCAAGATAATAACATCAACGACTCGTAGATTGCCAGCTTTTTAAGCATAGCCAAGTTCTTCGGGTTCATGATTGTAAACGAGTTAATTTCTCCTATCAAGGATCTGTCATCCGTGTCAAAAAGAGAGACAGCAACAGGTAACTTCTAAAATTTTGGGAAACCAATTTTGGCTTCTAACGATAAGAAGCAAACAGAAGTTGTTAATACCTAAGCGGTGAATGAAATGCACTCGGATATTTATTACAAAGGCATATATATATATATATATATATATATATATATATATATATATATATATATATGTGTGTGTGTGTGTGTGTGTGTGTGTGTGTGTGTGTAAACAGTACAAGCCAAAAAAGGATGCACTCATAGAAAGTTGATTTTTTAATCTTTACCAAGACAAGTAAGAGAATTCGTTTTTACTACAGGGTATTAATACAGGTGTACATAGGTACATTTTACAAATCAAAATTGGTATATTGTTGGGTAACATTTTGCATTAATAACGTCCTTCATTCTTCGTGACAAGCTATAGACTAAATTCTTTATAAAATCAAGGTCCTTTGCCGATTTCTTCAGCTTTCCTTTAATTCTCAATAAAGTATATTTTCTGTGTTAACTTTCCTATTATGGGGCAGGCTTTTCCGTTAGCGCCCAAAGATTTTCAATTGGGGTAATGTCGGGACTCTGTTTAGGCCACTGGATGAGTTGTAATGCTCCCTCGTTTATTCTTTAAGGCAGTACGCCTAGGCTCGTTATATTTACTAAATGATTTTGGACTTATTGATATGTACATTATAATGTATATTTATAGTATATGTATTATGTCTTGTAATGTATATATAAGTATAATGTACATACGTACCCTTGTATTAATACCCTGTATTAATAAACGAATTCTGTAATTCACTTGTCATGCCAAAAATACAAAATCGACTTTCTATAGATGCGTCCATTGTTTGACTTGTACTATATATATATATATATATATATATATATATATATATATATATATATAGTTTATGAAAAACTAGGTAATCCGTATAGGTAAACCTAAGGAGGATAAAATCAAGAGAGCTCAGGTTAAATCCAGAGCTAATAATTTAAATAAAAACAGACCACTTTAAGGTTCCATGTAATAAATTACATGGAAATTTATTACATGGATCCTTAATGTAGTCTGTTTTATATATATATATATATATATATATATATATATATTGTTAGAGATTGAGAGGAATATTAAACCTATGTAAGTAACTCGAGAGATAAAAATTCTCTACTAATAATATTTATTGTGTATTATTAAGCATTTACAAGAAATAGAAGCATGATGGGAAAACAAATTAAAAATTTGGAAATACGGACATTTTGTAATTCATCACACGTACATGCAAATAATAACAGAAAGAGTAAACGGAAATATTATTGATTACTCATCATTGAATACATGGCTCCTAAGAGCTGCTAAGAAAATTACTAATTCGTCTTGAAACACGTGACACTCGACTTTAACATCCTGGTTAACACAATAATCAAGGATGTATTTGTAACCACCCAGTTAGTGGCATGATTTCTCCATTTATAGTAAATGGCGGTATACATAATCATTGTGTAGAGATTCACGTTCAAACTCCGGAATCAGCAGTGACACTTTTTATTCACATATGACAAAAACAGGGCTGTATCTTTCCTTGCTAGGGGAAATTACTTTATTTAATTTGAGTTAGGAAAGAGTAAATGATATGTATAAATTTATCACACGAAAATGTACGACTTATTTTATGTCTGTAATTTCATCAGCAATTGTCTACTACAACAGTTGCAACAATTACGCTTCGTTTATATATTTCGCTGTGTAATTTTTTAAAAATAAACTGTGCAAAATGTTCTATGCGTATTCTTTAAAAATTATCAATAATTTTTAAGTACACAATATCTTAATTTGGGTATGCGTAAATTTGAATATTCAATACTATTGATATCACTCGGTCGAAGAAAAATGATTTAGTTAATTTACGTTACGTTATTTATAAGAAAAAATTGGGTCACATAATGTTAATATTTA
Source organism: Acanthosepion pharaonis (assembly GCA_903632075.3). NCBI lineage: Eukaryota > Metazoa > Mollusca > Cephalopoda > Sepiida > Sepiidae > Acanthosepion > Acanthosepion pharaonis. The sequence continues at coordinate 762,010 of CAHIKZ030005293.1, forward strand.
GATTTACTAAACTCAGAAGTTTTATTGCTTAATAAATACAAATCCCAACTTTTAATTCTTGGAGGGAAAAGATTGTTATTAATTTACAGGTTGTTTGCCTTCAATTTTCCATGCAAATGGCAGAAATGTTTGTCTGCATTTTCAAAGTTTAAATAGCATTGGAAACATTGGTTAATCAGAGGCTAATGTGTGAATTTGATTTTGAAGTTCGCGTAAGACTATTTTCGCTCACAATTGCCATTTCAAATTCACAACGATTATCTTGCTTCATTTTCAAATATTTGCACAAGTATCAATCTCTTTAACCTCAAGTTAGGATAAATAAAGCAGTGTAGCATGGAGTCCTTTGCTTTGCAGGGATGTCAGTACATATGTTAATTCTAAAAGGAAAAAGAAACCATTCCAAATTACAATTTCCCATATTTCCTCAGAAGTCATAACATATCACGGATAATAATGAATATTTATTTATGGCTAACAGAGTAAGTCAGTCATTGCCAGAACGTCGTCAACTATGATAACTTAACGTGGTAATTTCTAGGCGCGAGACATCACGTTGGCGGACACAGCTGAGTTTTCTTCAAGGGCATTAAGTAGAAGACCCACGTGACAAAAAGGTGTAGATTTATTTCTACTGACGGCCAGAATAGTGTGCTCATCTCGAAAAACTTTGGAAAGAACAGAATCACGCCAAAGAGTCCTGCGGGATGTAATACTAAATATCTGAGAACATTGACAATGGTCAAAATATGAGTTGATGAAATGCAAGACAATTTAAAAATATCAGAGAAGGACCTATTGTGAGACACATCGAATCATCCATTGTCTGAGGCGGGGCTCGGAAGCAACGAGGGTTACATATTGACAACGGAATTTAGATGTATATATCAGTTTCAACAAAAATAATGGTTAGGTTTAATTTAAGAAAATATTTACACATAAAAGGAACAAACAAATTATATATCTATCTATCTATCTATCTATCTCTCTCTCTCTCTCTCTATATATATATATATATATATATATATATATATATATATATATAAATTCACACTTCGATATACCCATGTTTATAAACATTTACATCAACCGACTACAATGAAAAGATTGATAATTCAGGATCTTACACTATCGTTTCTAATATAACAATTTCAAGGTCATAGTCTCTTCTCTCTATATACTCATCTCTTTCTCTTTCTCACACATATACACACGCTTAAACACTGACACTCAATCACACGCACACACACACAAACACACACACACACACACACACACACATATATATATATATATATATATATATATATAGCACACAGTAATAAATCTGCAGGCAGTTTCTTAGAATATTTCACCCAATGTGGGATACTTAATACAAAAGTTATAGAAATAAAAGGAAAATAAACTAAACAGAACAGGCTAGGATATATGTCCAAACACATAATATTAAATTTTTAAAAATTCTGTTCCATCAACGTAAACAGCACTTTAGTACAAAGAAGTCTCTTTGGCATAAATTTTGCTAACACAAACGCATATTGTGAATGTGATAGAAATTTCTGGGGCATTCAAATAATTATTCATAATAATTCATCGAGTCGAGAATAACCCTCAATAAAACGCATAAAATACTGGACAGTCGTTTCGTCATATTTTGTACTAATCATCAGTACGCATGCTCTTCCCTGAATCGAAGCCGTAAAGTTACGATAAACTCATGCGTTGTACCACTGGACAAACGGACCTCAGGATAGCGCCGCTACTCACTAAATTTTATATCTATCTATCTATCTATCTATCTATGTGTCTATCTATGTGTGTGTATCTGTGTGTGTGTGTGTGTGTGTGTGTGTGTGTGTGTGTGTGTTTAGGCAGAATATTTTAATTCAAACAAGTTTGTTTAAATAATTTAGGCATATCATGTCGATTTAGTTTGGTTGTGATCTATTTGATTTCACGGATTAATTTCTTGGTAGTCTTAGAAATTTGATCAAGAAAAATACCAAAAGTTCCTCTCAAATTATTTTTATTCAGAATTCCCGTGTTTTTCCACAGTATAAGGGAGGTTACTCTTTTTATTTATTCTTTTTTCTTAAATATATATATATATATATATATATATAACACATGTATTTTGAATTTTGAAATCTAGAACGCAGCATAAAGCAGCGAAACGAACAGTTGAAATATCTTGAATTTACAGAAATACAATTACACAGTCACAGAAAATTTAACCCACTGAAGATGGACTCAAATGAGATTGATAGCACCTGAGAAAATAAAAATTATTTGAAAGAAAATTTTGGTATTATCTTACAGTCAATATTTTTATGCTACCAAGAAATTAATCCTTGACCTTGTAAAGATCACAACCAAAAGAAACCAACAACATATATCTAAATTATTTAACTACACCTTTATTTTAAGCAAGTCGGCCAGAACAAGGCGGAAGTGTAAGTAGCGCGCAGGGGATTACAGAGAGTGACAGTGGACTCAGGCGAGAAAAAACCTTCTGGCGTGACACAAAGAACCAACTTTGTTTGGAGTAGATGAAGCTATAGATTCAATGAAATTTTTTTCCACACCAGGTTAATGGATAACGTGAGACCAAGCAGGAACCGAGATACTCTCATGGAGTTGTACATCAGCCATTCTGATGGTAGTCACGGAGTGTTCTCTCTGGTGGGTAATTGCGAGCAGTTTCGTTTTAGAGGCATTAGAGTATACAAGCCATTTCCTGCTACAGTCAGTCACAGATTGGAGGTCCTTCTCCAGAACTACGGCAAGGTTAATGTTGTCAAACGCAAACACACATAAACACACACACACACACACACACACACACACACACACACACACACACACACACATACATATATATATATATATATATATATATATATATATATATATATATATATATGTATGTATTAAATAGAAAAAGAAGACGCAAATGTTTTTGGTTTGATGTCTATTTTTAAAATATATATTATTTTTTATTTTCCATAACTTTAGAAACGTGCTTCGGTTCCAACAATGACCTTCATCAGGCAGAATGTGGTTATTTCCACATAATATTTAAAGGAATTATTTTATTGTTTATGTTTTTTCATGGTTAACCGTTGTCCTTTGGATTTCGTAGTTTTCGATAATTTTCTTGAACATGGAGGAAATGTTCTTCTCATTAAGGGGTAAATTAAACAATTAAGAATAACCAGAGAAAGGGGAAAGGTAGGAGGTTTTCTTCTCATCTTTTTTTGACACCTGCATATTTTTAAACCTATCTCCATTTTTGTGCATTGTGAGTGTGTATTTTTGATTGATTGTGTATACATATTCCTTCTCCATGCTTATAAGTTTTCTTATAAGGAAGTAGTATATATATATATATATATATAGTGTGTGTGTATATATATATATATATATATATATATATATATATATATATATATATATATATATATATATATATATGTATAGTATATATATATATATATATATATATATATATATATATATATATATATATATATATATATATATATATATATATATATATGTATATATATATATATAGGTCTTTGCTAGAATAGATAATAGTTATATTTGATTTTTATATGATTATATTTGATTTGTAACCTGTAGTCGATATTAATTTTGTCAAATTTTCTTAATTACACAGCGGCCCTTTCAGTAAATGACATTCAATTTTAGTTTCCCCCTCCCCATCTCTCTCCCCACCTCTTCTTTCCTTTCCTCCCCCTCCCTCTTATTCTGATCTTTAACATTAGATCGTCTATTGTGTGTGTGTGTCACCACAAAATGTATCCTTTCCGGTTACATATATAATGTATTAGACATCCGACAACATTCATATTTCTCTCACTTAAACCGTCTTTGACTCACCTCTCTAAAACTTCTCTCTGTTAAGTTTTAATCTCCCACATTCTCTCGTCTGTTACGCCTCTCTTTAGCTCTAACATTCGTCCCACACTCTCATATTTACACTCTTTCTAAATTCTATTTTTTATTTCCGGAGTTGTTTTTTCTGTTTTCTTTTTGAATTTGTAGGTCTGAGGAATTGGATCGTATTTACGATTCCAATGGAATAAATTATGACCATGGAATATTAGTGATTAAGCCTTTTTATTATATCCTTACTCAGTCCTGGACATTGAATTCTACCTGGATTCTATCCTCATGGAAATTTTTTCATTCAAAAAAATATATATGTATGTGTATGCATGTATGTATATATACATTATATATTTTGTATATGTATGTGTATATTTACCACTAATATTATCTATCTATCTATCTATCTATCTATCTATCTATCTATATATATATATATATATATATATATATATATATATATATATATATATATATATATACACACTCTTCGTATGTTATGTAGGTTTGTGTGAGCGTGTCTGTTTGTGTGTGTGCGCGCTCGCGCGTGCATGTGGTCCGTCTCGTGGGTTTGCTTTGCTGGTGTGTGTGTATATATTCCTTCTCCATACATATTTCTATGGTCTGTGTGTGTGTGCATGCGTGTGTGTGTATGTGTATGAGTGTGTAGCTGTGTGGTCTGACTAGTGTGTTCGGCCACTGTGTAAGCAGTATGTTTATGTGTGGGGGTTTATAATTTGTTTAGTGCCGGTTTAAATTTTTCTATCAAGTATTTCTTCTTCTATTTCTAGGTAAGAATAATTGTTTGTTTGATATATTGGCATAATTTTCAATTTTGCCTTCGTTGCATTTGTAGATTTGTTTAATATATATATATATATATATATATATATATATATATATATATATATATATATATATATATATGACTAAGAGGAGAGATTCTGTTTTATAGCCTTGTTTGGCAACCAGTCTACCGCAGAAAGAATTGGCAACAAACTACGGAAAATCAACAAATACTCTTTTGCAACATGCCTTGAGCCAGCATGGAAGAATAGGCTCATAAAATTAACTGGAGCATATCTCATGTTGATGCGATGTCTTCAACAAAACTTAGTAAAAGACTAATAATTATAATAATAATAATAATAATAATATATATTCTTCATCTACATAGATTATATTTATCTGTTAGGCGTGATTCCCCAATCATTTTGTGGGAAGATAGTCAAGATTGCATTCGAGCATGAAACAGAGTGTTGCCGGCGGGTGTTGATCCATCCGGACTGTTGCTATGGTAACGAAAATAAGTACGCTGAGTGAAGCCGCTAGATACACATTGACTGTGAACATTGTCATGTATTCACGTTGATTTATAACGTTCCCACTCACTACCGTTTTCTGATAACAGTGCTTGGAAGGAGAGTGTGTAGAGTGTAGTCAAATGACTCTGTAGTATATTGAATACCGAATTTATATGTGTAACAATTTTCTTTTTATAATACCACTACTGATACATTTGGATCAGATTTCGCATATATGCAAGTGTGTGTGGTTGTGTGTATTTGCCAACGGAATAAATACCAAGGCATGTTTAATTCTAATTCTTGAAAACTTTAGCTTGCTTCTTATCTTTGAAACCCAAAATTAGTTTCCCAAAACTTAGAATTTAACTGTATGTCTTTGCCTTAAAGAAAGAATACACTTTCTTTCCACCCCGATGGGCAGCACAGTTCTCCGAAGAGACCACCTTCCTCACCAGCATCATCCACCAACAACAACTAACCTTTTTTCCATAAACACCAAAACAAAACGACGCCATATATATATATATATATATATATATATATATATATATATATATATATATATATACTATCAGTAGGGGGTGGCTGTGTAGGAAAATTTATTGCAATGCTTATCAGCCAAAATATTTATGTCCGCGTGTGTAATGGTTTGTGCTTTCCATATTAGCCTCCATTTACATCTCCTTACACTCTTACACATATACCTACATATAAACACACGTACACACACACTCAACTGCACATATTTATTCATTTATACATATAAGATGTGCGTGTGTATCTGCGTGCGTGTGTGCCTGTGAGTTTTATTCTAATTTTCATAGAAAACATTACTGATGCCTTTGGGACTACATACACGCGTATGTATGGTGAAACAAAAACAACAAACATTATTTTTACGTTTCGTTGGTCTAGAACATTTTGACGTGTATAAAAAAATGAAACATATTTTTTTTAATTTTATTTTGTCATATGCTGCTGCATATATGCATCCATAATATTTTCGCTTACGAACGTTCAAATATTTGTCCGAATATTTTTGGCATGCAGGATAGGCAAACAAAGCCGTTCTATCTACTTGAGGTTGTATGGACGCACATATGTGTATAAAAAGAACAGCTCTCATTTCGAGATGTAGACATCAAAATACCGAGACGAAATCCTCCTACGCTACCTACAAACATATCTTCATAAAAAAAATATCACTTATCCGAACAATGACCGAAATTCACAAGTAATATATATAGTCGTGGTGTATACTCTTTAAAGATTCTATGCTGGACCCTTCCGCCTACTATAAGATTAGTAGGAAAGAAGGTCTTGGGGGTCAGTCGACCAGACTGTTCGTAACTGTCGAACTCTCTGCCACGGCAGAGAGGAACACGGACGAAGCTTTGCCGTAGGGCAAAGTTTCGTCCGGGGTAGTAGACAGACCACGAACCAGTTCATACGTGTTCTAAGGGAATATATTTTGGGGCGAGCTTACGGGCTTAGAAAACCCATGGAAAACTCGGACTTGTGTCACATACATCCCTCGTTGGGCGGGGTGGGTGGCTGTTAAATATAACAGTCGAGTAGATTGAATGCTTGTGAACCGACACACACTCACTAGTCGTGTAATACTCTTGTTGTACATACTGTTGAATATACACTTGATTTGTTATTTCTTTAAACAGTTACTTGGTCACAACATATATATATATATATATATATATATATATATATATATAATTATTTTTTATAAAAAAAAATAACATAAGTATGTTATAAAATCACTACAAAAATAGCCATTTTGTTTCAACACACTCTGTGTCTTATCAAGTGATGATGTTGAAAAGAAAATAAATGGTTTTAAAAGTTTCAGATTAATTAATGATCCTACACTAGGGGGAAACATTGTTACAAAAGCTAGAATAACCAATCAAAAACGAAGTATTGAAAGATTCAAAAGCTTGACAACGAAATCATGCTATAATAGCTTTTCAGATCATTAAATACGTGTAATATTAAAAATAATTTATACTAACTAATAATTATAAAATTATATGATAAAATTTAATATTAAAATTAAAAACTGGCAATTTTAAAATCCAAATTTAATCACTATTAAGTATAAATTGTTGGTTATTGGAATTCATTCCGTATATACCAATTATATATATATATATATATATATATATATATATATATATATATATATATATATATATATATATATAATCTGCAGTAGGGATATTAGTACTGCCAGATGTAGATGTAAATTAACAGTCACATGAATCAATGATCCCTATGTCCATAGTACTGAAACACACACACACACACACACATATATATATATATATATATATATATATATATATATATATATATCATTAGATTAACTATTCAATCTATTGTGGGTGATATAGTTTGCCAGTGAAACATTTTACCCATTCAAAATAAAATTTCTCAACAATTTCATATATATATATATATATATATATATATATATATATATATATATATATATATATATATTTAATAAAAAGGCTTAAACACTAATATTCCATGGTCATAATTTATTCCATTGGAATCGTAAATACGATCCAATTCATCAGACCTACAAATTAAAAAAGAAAACAGAAAAGAAAACAACTCCGGAAATAAAAATAGAATTTAGAGAGAGTGTAAGTATGAGAGTGTGGGACGAATGTTAGAGTTAAAGAGAGGGGTAACAGACGAGAGAAGGTGGGAGATTAAAACTTATCAGAAAGGGATTTTTTTAATAGAGGTGAGTGGAAGGGGGAAATATGATTGTTGTCGGATGTCTAATACATTAAAGATACAATACGTGGTGACATACACACACCATAGACGATCTAATGTTAAAGATCAGAATAAGAGGGAGGAAGAGAAAAGGGAAGAAGAGGTGGAGGAGAGAGATGGGGCGGGGGAAACTATGATTGAAGGACATTTACTGAAAGGGCCGTTGTGTAATTGAGAAAATTTGACAAAATTAATATTGACTACAGGTTACAAATCAAATATAAACATATAAAAAAATAAAAATAACGATTATCTAATCTAGCAAAGACCTGTATTTTTATGTTCTAAAACACATTCGAATACACACATACACACTAACATATACACGTATATACATACACATAGGCGTGTACCCACATACACACATACATATACCCATGTACACGCATGCACATATATCCACATATCTACACAAATACACACATACACATACATACACAGACACATTCATATATATACATATACACATATACATATATCTGATTCAATATGTTAGATCTATCTCTGATACTGAGCGCTTTCTAATAAGTATCGCGCATATAATATATAAATAATTACACCTACATATATACATATACATACATACATACACACACACACGCACACACACACACACACATATATATATATATCCATATACACACACTTTTCACATGCATATACATACATACACATGCACACACACACATATATACACACACACACACACACACACACACACACACACATATATATATATATATATATATATATATAAATACACACACACTCATACATACATATACACACATACATCCATACGCATTCAGTCCTTCATATAAAAATACACATTTACCCACATATATACATACGGACATACGCATACGTGCATATAAACATATATACCTAAAACCTTACATTTCTATACAATTACATACACCCATCTAAACAAATAAACAATGTATCCCTGTATCTATTCGTCTAACTATGCATAAATACATACATATATACGTATATATATATATATTACATTTATTATGAACAAATTAGACGAGGTATTAGAAATATTAACACAAATAAAAAATAACAAACTGTAGCGTAACAAAATGCTTTCTAACTACAAATACGATAGAAAATCATAAATAATCTTATAAGCACTAATATCTTAGCTACTGATCACAGTAAAAAAAATAAAACTAATTATATTCTATACCCAACTTAATACAAACAAGTTAAACGTCCGCAATAACTCTTCTCCTAAACTAGTTTTGCAAAAGAGCAACATTTTATATAAATTTAAATGTCCTTTGCAAAATTGAATCTCTGACAAAAGTAAATTCATATGTCAGCTTTACTACAATAACATTGAAAAGAAGGATTACATTTCATATGTCAGATGCAAGCTCTATTGTACAACATTTAAAGACACATTCCTTGTCGAAACGAAATAATGGTCGAAACGTTGTGGAAATACCTACAAAGATGTAGACAAGAGTTCGAACACTGCAACTAATGTAAATAATTACAATACCTCAACTCAGAATTATAGATAGAATTGTTGAAATTTTAACTGGTATTCGTTAACCTAATTTGATGTGAAACTCACTCTCCTTGCTTCTAAATTATTCTCCGGGGATTGTAAACGAAGTGTCCGGTTGCACAAGCAATAATACGCTCTGTAAGAGTCGAAGATTTTTGTTTAAATATTTTCCCTAAAAATATTGCCTCAAACTATTCAAACTATTTCTGTATTGCAGATTTTTTCTCCTCCATGAACTTGTTTCTTACGCACTTCTAATGTTAACGGTCGACGAAGTTTTACAACATTGTCACGACGTCGTATGGGGTTAGGTATGTGACTTGAAAGATTGCTTGACAACCATTGTCTTTGTTATATTGTGATCCGAGTCTGTTGCGTTGTAATGTTACTGTCCTCAGACTTCCCGAGAAAAATATACCATATTTGAACTCTCTGTGACTCTTCCTGCAAATATATTTAACCATTTTTCACTGGAATAAGTATTTGTTTCGTTGTGTTAAATAAAACAGCACGTTTGTTCTGTATTGGCTGAATTTATTATCCCTTGAAGAGGAAAAAGTAAAAGTGAGTGAGAGAGACTACCAACACGTTTTCTCATTAACAGATAGCAGTTTCTGGCCGCATGCTTTTGATAAGAGGGAAAATATTGTTCCACAAAAATATTACTACCTTTTGACAATTTTTTATCTCTCTGTCTTCTTATTGATTGTCATTACGTTAATTCCATGTCGGATATAAGGCACTGCCCCCCCCTCACTTTTTTTTAGACATTCGGTGCTTGCAACGCACCCTATCAAATATAACTTATTTTTCATCACTACGATGTTGTCTTTGATTATTTGTATCAAATACTTTTTTTTTTTAATTTTGATAATTTTTAAATTAATCTCATGCATTTCATACTCACAATGTTTTATGTTGAAATGACTTTTTTTTCTTAATTTCTTTGTATGTCTGAGAGCAGGAATTTATTTCAATATATCAGTATGATTCTTGTCTTTGAGAATGTATATATAGTGATCCACAGACAATCCGAACACTCAAAGAAATGTTGATAGGCACAAAATAAATATCTATTACCTCTATGCCTGCTTATTATTCTGAAATTAAGCTAATTCTGAAGCATGAACTTTCTTCCAAGATGTTTCTAATTTCACTATTGCAATCTAAGGTTAGATTCGAAATTGTAACGCTTACTGTAAATGCAGTCTCAATTTTGGAGATGATATATCATTATGTGTATTATTTACATACAGATGATTTTCTTCCTCTTTTTTGTTACTACCACGGCGTTTCAGACGTTGATATACACACTGATTCTTTCAGATATCTGACCCTTCAATATACAACACTAAACATCTGAAAGTATCAGAACATTTTTATGGAAACCTCCACAGCCTAACGTACGATATAAAGCCTTTAATAACAAAGTAAAAGAAATGACATCAAAGCTTTAGCAGCTGCAGAATGAAACAAAGAAACTTCTATGAATGAAGTAAGTCTTGATTATCAGCAGTAGCAGCAAAATAGCAGCAGCTGTTTGATTGGCATTAATACTATAAGAATTGGCAATAGCCTTGTTGAGTAAAGAGTTGTTTTATGAATTTGTTAAGAACATAACGCATATCGGACGGATGGTGGAAACAGGGCGAACAATTTATCAGTACTATATAAGAACTAGACGAAATTTTCTGTGACATAGTCAACGGAACGTAAACAATCCACCCCCGAAGATTAAATAAAGGATATCGTCCAAAAATCTTAAAGCCTACCTAAATCGAAATGCACCATAGGAAGGTTAAAGTTCACATAGGCCAAAAACTTATGAAAATAACAAAGGTAAAGCAATAGTCTGAGGGTAAATATTACTTATTGTAATATTTTGTATAATTAATGATGATTTTTATTCTTTCTTTAATTATATTTGATTTTTACTGCGTTTGCATATATTTTCAGTAGTAGTAGTATTAGTAGTAGTCGAAATATTAGTAGCACTTATTTTCCCGCTCTCTGTCGCACATCAGATTTCGCTTAAAAACTGTGCACAAATTGACTGGGATTTAATTTTACTGTAATTAAATGAACGTAAAATAAATGAATTAGTAACTGACTCTTGACATGAAGTAGTAGCTACCAGCAAGATTTAAACTTGCAACACATTACCTCTTGACCTATTCTTCTTCTTCTTCTTCTTCTTCTCATTATTATTATCGTTATTTTTGTTGTCGTTGTTGTTTTATTTCCTTTGAATTGTTGTGTGTACTTATTATTTGCCGAGTCCCGGCCAGAGGCTTAAGTTCAGAAATGGTATTATGACATTTTCCACTGAGCAATAAAAGAAAAATATTTTAGATAGATAAAGCCCTTCGTAATATGTGGGCTGTACTCGTGAGGACAGTTTTTTTGTATTTTGTAAGGAATGCGTTACCAGGAATCCCTTAAATGAATCTATTGGGAATATTTCTCAACAAATCCGCGGGCTCCAACTACAAAAATGATTGTTGATGTTCTCATGTGGCACATCATCCTTATTATTATTATTATTATTATTATTATTATTATTATTATTATTATTATTTCCTTTGATTTATGGTGTTTACATATTCCTTTCCGGGTCCCGCAAAGGGACCTAAGGTTAGAAATGGCATCATGACACTTTCCACTGACAAGAAAATAAAAAAAAAATTACATAGATAAAGACCTTCGTAAAGTGTGGACTGTACTTGTCAGAACAATTTTTTGTATCTCTCTGAGGCATGGGCTTCCAGGAATCCCTTCAATTCGTCTACTGGAATCTTTTCCAACCAATCCTAAGGCTCCAGCTACATCAGGGATTGTTGATGTTTCCATGTAGCACATTTTTGAGATTTCTATTTCAAGATCCTTGTATTTTGACAACTTTTTGTATATCTTCAAAGATACATTGCAGTCTGCAGGGACTGCCATATCAATAAGGAGGCACTTTTTTTGTTTATGGTCTTTAATAACAATATCTGGTCGGTTGGTTTTGGTTGTTCTGTCAGTGTGTATTGTGTAGTCCCATAGAATTGTAATAGGTCCTATCTCCGTAACGGGGTCAGGGTGTTGTTCATACCATTTTCTTTCAGTTTCCTTCCCGTAGAAATTGCAGATATTGGCCCACTGTGTCATGCCGGGTTTTATACTCAGTGGGTGCTAATATCGTGCAACCTGAGGATCAATCGTTTCTGGATATTTATCACAGAATATGCATTTTGGTCTAACACAATATTTTAGTATATATGCTTGATAATTTATAGTTTACAAGCATTGGTCTGTTTCAACCCTACACTACGTAGCCACTGATGGCTACGGGTTTTGTCTACGTCAGCTTGTTTGGTATGGGCAGAATATTGGCCATGCAGCGGTTTATCTTGCCATTGTTTCTGTATCTGGTCGGTTCCATTTGCTTTTGCTTTCTTTTTTAAGTATTTATTATTATTATTACTATTATGATTATTTTCATTATTATTGTTATTATTGTAAATAATTTCTTTTTTACCTACATTTCTTTTATCATCACATGTCGGCTCATAAAACAATGAAACAGGGCAACCAAAGGATAGCTGGGATGTTTTTGAAATTTAAATACCTAATTAAACAAAAAGACAACGATTAACAGAACAACGCAAATGGGCAATGCTCTTAAACAGGATATCGTTTTTGCTTTTTTGGACCTATTTTTTCTGGATTTCCTAGAAATATGGTGCACAAGGGATTTTGCATATTTGTTCTTGAGTATCTTTCTTTCTCAGACCGAAATCTCCAACCACCACAGGAATTGTTTTAGCTTTTAGTTACCACATTCTATTTCCATATCCGGGCCATTCTATTTCCTTAGATTTTTATTTATTTATTTTTTTAAACCTTAGCAGAGAGATTTTTTTGTCACTTGATATGACCACGTCAATTAGTGTGCATACTTTATTCTTTTCTGTCTTTGATAATAATGTCTGGTCGATTTGCTTGTATTGTTCAGCCTTTGTTGATATTGACCTACACTATAATGACGGTTTTTGTGTTCATTTTGCGTGAGTATCGAGCATTCTGAGATAATAGTGATCAATATTTGCAATGTATTAGTCACAAAACCTACAATTTCGGTTAGTAGCATTATGCAAGATATTAGGTTAATAGTTGCGTGTAAGCAGACTCTGATCCTGTGACGCAAAAATAAAACCTTCTCTCTCGTCCTTACGTTTTGTACTCCATAGGAACTTATTATTTCTTTTGATTTTTGTTGTATACACATTTCTTTCCGGGTCCCAACCAGAGACCTAATGCCAGAAATGGCTTCAGGACATTTTCCATTGATAATTTTTATTAAAAAAATCACACATATTTTATATAGATAAATCTTTTCGTAATGTGTGAGTTGTATTTGTGAATACAGTTTGTTTGTATTTCTTTAAGGTGTAGACTAGCAGGAGTCCCTTCAATGAGACTATCGAAACTTTTTCCAATCAATGTTATGGCTGAAACTACAACAGGATCAAAGGCCTTCATGTAGGATGTAGTTTATCGTCTTACCCAGGACGCCTTGCTGTCTTGTAACTGAAGGACATAATATAACTTCAAAAACAAATCCACCTCGCATGTCATTTATAAGAAAGGAAGTGCCCCTCTACTTCGTGACTTGATAGGAATTAAGTCCTCGGTACAATGGTTCGGCAAAAAACAAAATTGGGACACGGCACGTCGCCGTGGACTTGTCTCATTTTGCCCCTTTCGCCCATTGGTGACGTCCTTTAGTATCGTTCAAAATTGTGTCGCTCATAGATATTTTATTGGTTGAATAATAGTATAAATAGAACAAACAGTCCCTTTCTTTTCTCAAAAGTCGCTTAAATGGCAACGACAACTGAGTTCTCAGAGCGATGCCTTGACCTTAATTTCAGTGCTTTTCTTTATCCTTTTCGTTAACATTCTCTTTACTCTTACTCATATAACCCCTTGTGTGCTAGTTGTACTCCCGCCTTGCTTTGGATGATTTGCTTAAAAAAGATTTCACAGTTCGCTGTAATCTCTACCTATAAAAAGCAGGACGCGCGTGTGTGTGTGTGTTTGTGTAACGAATGCACGGCCGCAATTTTCGACGGATTTGCACCAAAATTTACATGCACATGCTCCAAGACCGACTCAATAGTGGAAATAATAAATTTTACATGATTCTACGGCAGTTTTCATGTAGTTTGCGTCCATTTTCTACTGGCCAGAGTGAGAGCCTATAGCTGGCTGCCACGAATAGGCAGGAAGATTCTATTGGCCAGCGTGAGAGCCAACAGCTGACTGACACGAATGTTAACTAGCATGCAAAAAAAATTGATAGCTGAATTCGTCACAAGTTGAAAAAATTTAAATCTGCATGGCACTTTACTCCAATTGGCTCATTCGCTTGCTTAAACTCAACGTTGATTCTAATTCCGCAGAACTGTGTTGGGTGTGAAAAAAGTATTTGTTGTTAACATTCTTTTTTCATTCGGTTTTTCCAGTTACGAGTCCTTTTTTAAAGCTGATCGTTTTATGTTCATTTTGTTTAGTTCTTTTTTCGTAACAGATTTAATGTTTAGTATAGAGCTTAGAAAAAATTCGCAGTGTGAGATAGGCAAGAAGTAAGGCATGTAGCAATATCAGCACGGCAGAGGGCACTCCTTTAATGGCAAGGAAAGGCAAAAATATTTTAAGTCAAGTGATAGCGATTGCTGTATGAGTCGTACGATTTTTTAATCAAGCACGGACAACGCAAAGCCATGCTGCTAGTTGGAACTAAATTTACCTCTGTCAATATCTGTATAGTCATTCTCATAGCTTTCTTGCCCGTACCAATCTGTTCTAACCACCAGATCTTTATACCTGAAACTCTCGTTGTTTTTTGGCGATTATTCTAAGAGTAGAATAGAAGTGACATAAGCCCGGAAGTATTGGTCACCCAGGAAGGTTCGAACTCAGTATTCCGTCATTAATGAACTATCCAGACGATCTTGCTTACCATTACACCACGCCGAAGTAACCAGATTTATCATTGTTATGTGAAGAGTTTACTTGCTTTAATTTTTATTTATTGAATACGTTCACTGAAATAATTTGCATAAATATTGCCCCTGATATTCTGACTATAATTCCATGCAAATTTTTTGATATCACTCATGTGTTTGTGTCTGTGTGTGCGCGCTCGCGTACCTGCGTGTGTGTATAGAAGATGCATCTTTCCTTGAATAAATGAATTAGAATGCCGGGATCATTTGATTGGTGCAATTGGAATTAGGTCTTCATGCCCTGTTTAGCTGCAACGTTAGAATGTAAAAATTGATGACTGACATAGTAAAAACAAGAAGGAAAGAAAAAAAATCTATTCATATATTTCTATTTTAGTAGAAAGACGTCAATTTTGGCGTATTGATGGGCGGCAATCTGAAAATAACTAAAAAATATCGAAAAGTAAAATGAATGAAAGCATCCAGATTTCAAGGAGGGTCTATTCTGGAACACGAATATAGACAGTGAATAAAAATCCACCTCATACAAAAGCGTGCAGAAAAACGTACAAAATCACATGGAAGTTCACATTTTCTACCCATATATATATATATATATATATATATATATATATATATATAGTGATACTATGATATAAAATTAAGTCCGATAATTACTGAATATATTTTCTTTTTATACGCTACATTTAATAGTTAAAATTTCTTTAAGTAAATGCTCAGTTTTTTAATTAAACAGTATTAATTATATTTACAGGCACGGATGTTCGAGGAATTTCGGAGAAAATATGCATCCTCCGCCAGGAATCGAAACTGAGTCCTATACGGAACAGTCATTTAATCTGACATTCAATTACAGAGAAACATCTGTTCAGTTAAGTCTAAATTATTGTTTATAAGCAGACATCTTCGAATATATCTACGAAATTTCTCGAACGTTCAGGCCGTTAAATTAATTAGTAACATTTATTAAAAAAAACGAAAAAACGAAGACCATTTAGTTAAATAAATTGTATCTATTAAAAACATAATGTAACCGCAGTAGATGTTCTGCTTCTCGGGCAATATAGCCTGACGGAGGTCAACCCTCTCCAGACTGGTTTTGAATTCAGAGTTCTCCTGAACTGGTTGCCACCCCTGGCTATAGAACAAAGTCTGTCCTGTTATTTACCCATAGCTTTTGGAGAAGTAGATGATTCATATACTGAGTTTTGTAGCCATTTCAAATTAAAACAACAGCTTTTCATCCATTCTCCTAATTTAAGCAGTGTCGAGATGTGTTGTAAGTATTGATATGTCTAGTATAACTGTTACCAATATTTACATAGTCACTCAAGGATACACCGGACTAATTTTACTGATAGATTCAAATATGAAGCTGATATTTCTCAACAGATTCAAGTATAACAGTAAGAATACTTATCTATAGACTCAAATATAAAACATTTACATATATACTCACGTATAAACCTAAAGAATATTTACCAACAGACTCAAGGTTAATAAAAAATGTGATATATTTCAACATTAAATAACTTAAGAATAGTTGATATGATGAATATCTATTAAGTAATATTTCTTCCAGTACCGTAATTCCTCATGTATAATATGCTTTCATCCATATTACCCACCCCTAACATTGCGCTGAAAGTGTGGGAAAATGATTCTACTCATGCATAATACGCACCCCTTGTTTGGTAATTGTACCTCTCCAATTTAATTACGGCCAGCGTTTCCTACTCAAGTTCAAGCTGTAATTGAAGATATTTATCAACATTTCCGATCATCACGATTCTAAAAGGAAACGGAAATACTTATATTGTGTCTACTGAGCAGACTCATTTACCTGTTTTTTTTTTCGATAAAATGTGCAATCTACCGGATGTGTGTCTAGCTTTTCACAAAAATGGTTTTAAGCATGAAATAACATTATTCTAATTTAGTTTTATGATAATTCTTATTTTATTTTACATTTATAAGTGTTGTTAAGTACATATGGCTGTATTTGACATGCATATGGAGTCGCATATCGTCTAATGATTGTGTTAAATTGTTGTATGTTTTGGTGAGTAGTGATTTCGCAACTGAAATCGACCTATGGAACGGCAAATTTATGAGGATAGTTTTTCTAGATGTTCATAATACACACCCCTAATTTTGCATATTATTTTTAGAATAAATGCTTAGTATACATGGGGAATTACAGTATTCAGATTTTTTCAATAATTAATAGCAACGCAGTTTGATAACTAGCACTGTGCCTTCTATCGCCGAAACAATGCTGCTGAACATGTTAAAATATTTGAAAACAAAATGTACTCAAAAAAAAAAAAGGAAAAGAAGGAATCAAATATGTTATATACTGAAATTATTATTTTGTTTTTGTTGTTGAATCAGATACCAATTTTAGTATTCAGTTAATAGTCCTAATTGTCAAACAAGTCCAACAATTTAAGCATTGATTGAACAAGAGACGGAGAATGCGACACTGAACTTCGAAGGCGCATTGTTATAGCGAGTGTTGTCTTACAAAACCTAAACGAAATATTAAGAAATAGAAAAGCATCGCTATATGTTATGGTGAACCCTCCTACAGTAGAATGAACTCTTCCTCCTCTCATAAATACTAACTACGAGAGCCGTAGGGCAGTCGGTTTGGGAGCGGAGACGCAGTGTTAACCTACCGTTCGGACGTACACCTCTAATCTGCTTATCACTAACACTCTTTTTTGTATATATCTGTTATTACAATACAATTGTTCAACATACCTTCGTCTTCCGTGTCTTTCTTTCTGGTCCCTAAACAGGCCACAACAATAAAAACGAAGGAAAGATTACTGGAATGTTACATAATATCAGTCCTCCTACATGATATTGAATTTTGATAAATCACTTCAGGGATGAGAGAAAGACTTGAAACAACGAAAATATGGTTCTACTGAATAATGCGAAGAATATGATAGACCTAACATTTGAGCAATAACGATGTTTTAGAGAAAACTGAAAGAGAAAGGACACTTAGAATTAACACCAGGAAAAGACTAATATAATTTCTAGGATGCATAATGAGAAAAGAGGGATTGGAAAATTTGATACCCGCATGATATATTGAAGGCAAATTGAGGGGAAAAAAAGCATAACGTACCTTGCGAGCTTGACTAAATGGATGGCGGAACAAGGTTTAGGAAAGATAACAAATAAACAACATTTATTTAGAGATACTGGAAAATGCGGAGAGCTATGATTGCCAACGTTCTGAAGGTACAAAGCACATACAGGAAAAACAGAAGGAGAAAGAGAAAACAAAGAAGAAACTATATTTGATTTGTCGTTAAATTTGAGATGAATTCACAGGAATCTTTAGATCTGCTGTTGCGTATCGTGTATCTCTGTCTAAATGATGTGAAGTTTCAAGCATTCCTGATTGGGTTGTAAATACGTGAGGTATTAGCAGACAGTTAAGTACATGTCATTGGAATTAGACAGAAGTCTTGAATGGCTGACTGATGACCATACATTATTCGTTAATTGAAAGTGTCATCGGTGAAACAGAGCAGTGTGATCCCGTTCTCTAATAAGCGACGTCACAGGAGTTGATATTTAATCCTAAGGAGAGTGATAAATATAACTGCACTCTCGTACAAATCGAATCGACGGAATAATGTGATCCCTAAAATAACATAAATGATATCAGTACCATCATGTAGACTCGTTCGCGTGCTTCTATACCCCGAGCACGAGATCAACATTGCAGGCTTGAACAAACGGAGAAAGAAATAGGATAGGAAAATAAATAACACCCAAAGGTATCAATTAACATCTGCCTATATTTTTGAGATGAGGTATTACAATAATTTCCGTTACTTACATTGTTCTTACTATTGCCCTCGTCTTTTCTTTCCTGTTTACGATGTTGTACGCTCCGGTCATCTTCAGGTGGCAGGAATTTCGAACTGGAACCTTTTATTTCCTCCACCTGAGGAAATTGTTCTAGCTCCGCGTGCGATATCTCAGTTATCTCCCTTTAACACAAATCACAAAGTCATTGGATCCAACCAACGCTTTTATCCACTTGGCCGTGTGTCCTTCAGAACTAACTACCCCGATGGAAGAAATAAACGTTTCAGTTCGAAATTCCAATTACCTGAAGATAGGCGGAGCGTATAGCGACTGAAAGATCGGGAGTATGATAATAAAGATGAGGACAGCTGTTTGAACAATGTAAATAGTTTAAATAAATATCAATTAACGTATAACCAATACTTATTAAACGAACAAATTCAGGAAGATTCGTCATTTTAGGTTTGCGAATTATTACAATTGACCTACTCTATATTTCCCCTCTAAAGAGATGGCAGTAAAAACTCAGTGTGTAACGACTAAATTGGATGTTTCTAAATGATTAAAATTGGTTATTAGCTTTTCTAATATATTCTTCTTTTCTACTGACGTTCACCAAATATAATCACATCAATGTCATTTCAATATCCTGTTCGTCTCCGAAGAGATTAGGCGGCATTCAATGACATACAAGAGATTTGAAAGTATATATCAATTCAGCACTCATTCATATTCCTATAATTATATCTCTGAATAATATGCCTAGTTTCTGAAAAGCATGATGACATTGTCCAGCATTTAATACAATGCAATCATTTGCATAGTAAATAAAATTTCAGCACTTTTTTCTTTATTTCTAATGATATTTTCCAACTTTCTTAATACTTTGCTGATTTTCTGGAAAGCATTTTTCATTATTCACGAATTTCGGTATGAGATTTACCATTGTCTCTTTCTAGCCAAGCCAAAGAGTTAAACTGCGGGAGTCAAGCTACCTATTTTTTTTTTTTGTTCCCAATAAGAAGCATTTAAAATCTTGTTCTCTTTTTGTTACAGAGAAATAAAGTGTCGCTGCCGACACTTGAGTTTAAACATAGATCGCAAGTGAGCAAACACAGGCGATCCCATTATAGAATTATGTTGATCACGTGACCGTAGAGGAAACGCATGTATAGAAAGTCGCATGACGTCTAGATTGATCGTCATTTCCTAGTCTACCTTCTATTACTATGCGGATCAACATTTTCTATTCTATTCTCTGTTACTATACGGACCACTATTCTCTACTCTATTCACTATACAATTCCTCTACTCTGATTACTATACGGGTTACTTGTCGAGCGAGTATTATCGAGCAAGTAATATTAGCGCGAGAGCTATTCGAAGGCGTCGGACCCAAGTATTGTTTAACAGCGTTAGTATAGTTTTAATCTGCGATTACAAAGTCTCTACTACAACAACCATTACAAAAGTGGCAACGAGTATACGTTGTAATCACAAAAGTGTCAAACAAGTGTTCGTTGACATCCCAAAACTTTTTATTTGGCTTCGAATAACGCATTCTCTCTTCTTACACGAAATAGTTCTTTCTTTCTATTCTCTTTCCTAATATTCTGTTGAAAAGAACAAGTCCGTTTAACGCGTCGTCAAATAGAGACAAAACAGCTCGTAATTTGGACACTGATGTAATGAAATATGTGATTTTAACAATAGAAACTTTACTTTCAAAAGCAACTAGTTAGCTACATCTGGCGTAAAATAAAGACCATGGAGTAGATGAAAGAGTAGAAGCAACAATATTAACACTTGCCATTCCTAAGATCACATTTCTAACGTTATTTCGATGACAAATATAGAGACATTCTACATTCCTTAGTTTCACAACTTCAGGCTTCACAGCTAGGACCTGACATGACAATTATACAGAGTCGAATTATTCTCATTCTATTCGTTTCCTTTTAGCAAGAAGGATGTTCCATTCCGATAGCGTCTTTGCAAGCAGCGCTATTTTTTGTAATAATCTCCCGAGATAATGCTTCCCCGATCATTACAATCTTAACCTCTTCATGCCTACCGTTAACCGTTATTTACCGTACATATCCTAATAATCTACGCTTACTTCCTGCTACTACGTCCAAACAAAAACCACATTCCGTAACACTCTACCACAAGTGGCTCTTAAGCCTTGTACTGGGTGAAACCTTTCCATCCGTGCATTTGAAAACGGTAAGTTGTTTCTTACTTTTACAGATGAAGAATATTCTACCATTTTAAGTCTCACTGGATTGAAGAGGGAAGAGTCTCTCATCATGCAACATTTTAAATTGACAGATGTCCGTGTTTCTTTTTGTTTCTTTTCGTCTGACCTTCTCCAAGAAGTTCACTAGTTTAAGAAAGAGAAACATTTTTATTATATTTCGTCTGTCAATCAGGATTTTCTTATCGGATTCGTTAAAGGACTCTGGAGATTTTTTTTTTTACAAATATACGAAACGTTGGTGAAAGAATATTTTTATTCGGTTGAGTTAGCTCAAACATTCATGAATATAGCACGCCAACCATCACAATCCTGCATCAAGATAGGAAGCTTATTAGGGAGACGTTCTCTGTTATAACATAGCTGATCAATATAGTTGGTTGCTGGGCAACAAACACATCTTTTTCTCCTCAAGTGCCCACAACAATAGATCACTGGCGAGTTCTTGTTTCGCTCGCCAGCAGTGCCCTGCAAAGTTTATTCTGTGTTCACGTAAAATATTGTAGAATTATCAGGGATAGGTTCATAGACCTGGGATTGAGTTGGGTTTTGTCTCCAGGAGATATTAGTTATAGTTCTCAGCATCCAAGCGTAGGTTCCATGTCGGTTATCTAGTAAGGCTTGTATCATTATGTGCCCCAGAACTTTTATCTGCCTCTTCCTGACTTTATGTAAAAGCCTCCTCTTTGTTTGCATCCTCGTCGTTGTTCACACGCGTGGTCCATTATATCCTCAGCATCCTTCTGTAGAAACACATCTCCGTCGCCTCGATTATCTTCATCATTTTTTAGGAAACCCTCCAACATTCGCTGCCGTAAAGATAGGAAGCTTATTAGGGAGGTATTCTGTTATGACATAGCTGATCAATATCGGTGTTTTCTGGGCGAAAATCTCATCTTGTTCCATGGCTAAGTGTCCACAACAATAGATCACTGGCGAGTTCTTGTTTGGCTTACCAGCAGTGTCCTGCCGAACGCATTCTGCGTTCACGTTATTGTAGAAATGTCAGGGATGGATCCATATTTCTAGAATTTAGTTGGATGTTGTCTCCAGGAGATGTTAAGTATAGCTCTCAACATCCGATTATAGGTTCCACCATCAAGCTTAGATTCTAGGGCTTTACTTGATGTCCAAGCAGTGAGACCATACATTAAAACCGCCTCTACAGTGCCGCAAAAGAATCTCCACTTGAGGATTCCTGGAAGATCAGATTTTATTCAAGACATCTCAGTCTTTAGCTATGCGAATTTCCACATTCTTTTCAGCCATTACTAAAATTGCATATGTCTTTATTCAGTGGAGTTAGCTCGAACATTGATGAGTCTAGCACTCCAACCATCACAATCCTGCATCAGTATAGGAAGTTTATTAGGGAGGCATTCTTTGTTATAACATAGCTGATCAATACAGGTGGTTTCTGGGCGACAAACTCATCGTGTTCCACTGAAGTGGCCACAACAATAGATCACTGGCGAGTTATTGTTTGAGTCCCCAAGGACACATGGCACAGTGGATAAAGGCGTTGGTTAGATCCAGTGACAGGATCTAAAGAGTGGGAGTTCAATATCCGGTTTAGGCAGAGGAGAACTTGGAGAGGGGAATTAACAGTAGATAACTCATAACTGACATCCATTAAACATGGCACATAGAACTAGAACAGTCTACCACAGTGAGTGAATTAAAGGTTTCAGTTCGACATTCCATCCACCTGAGGGAAGGTCGGAGCGTGCAATAGCCGAAACATTGTAATAAATATGGCGACAAACATGAGGACAATATTCGGAATAATGTAAATAGTGTACATATTACCTCATCTCAGAAATATAGACAAATATTTATGGAGCTGTAAAATATCGCAAACTAAAAATATATTTACGAACAGCGAATGATTTATAACAAAAACAAATGCTTTCAAAAAATAATACGTAAAACTAATTTCTACAAATCTCCTGATTTATTCAGGAATTTTTGGAACAAATATGTAGTCATTTGACGATTACAATTCTAAAGCGGAATTTGTATATCATTCTGAAGTATTCATTGAAGATCCGATAGACAGCGATTTTGGTGTCTTTAATGTTATTGTTTTAAATTAATCAAGCTTACTAGATTTTGCACCGTTACTGACCACGTTGTTTTTTTTTTGTTTCTATTTGCTCGGCGAAGACCTGTTGTCAGCTAAAGAGAGAAAAACAAATGAGATCTTTTTCTATTTTTATTTCGTTCGTTCTTGTCTCTTTGGAATTTACTGAGCTGTTATTTCATTAACATATTTTCACTGGAATAAAGTTCCAGAGACACGTGGATAAAACGAGTTAGGCTTTGAAATGATTCTTCTATTATGTCAAATATACCTTCACGAGTCCGGTGATGATAGCTCTCAGCAACTTCATACATTTTGTCGCTCTTAATAATTATCGTCATTTTACCGACTCACATTTTTCCCGGTTCGGTTATTCATTCAGAAAAAAATAAAATTGCTCTGTACTTTCCCGCTTCTCTACTGACTTTTATATATGCCGATATTAATTTTGTAGTTCGTTTTTCCATATTATTTCTCCTTGGGATTTTACTTGCTTCTTTCTGTTTCTAAGTAAAAGCGTCCTTTTTGTTTTTATTTTCCTTAATATTTTCTAATTACTTACATATTCCGCTTATCGTATTCGCAGTCCTATTCTGATGAACATAGTGTCTGTTGCCTCATATCAAGAGATATTGTCCAGTATTCACAGACATATTGGAGAAATTATATTACACAGCAATATCTTTCGCTTGTTTCTAACAAAGTTGCCTTGTTTCTTAATATTTTGCTTAGCTTTTGGAAGTTACATTTCACTATCCCAATCAGTAAATTATAAGAAACCCCATCAAAGTTATCACGTCTTAAAAAAAGAATACGTACTATTGCCTACTTGAATCGCAGTGGAGGCATTTTAACTACATGAACAAATTAGACATAATCTCTAATTAACTTTAAATTGTTAAAACGAATTAGTATTCCGTTGCAAATAGAGATTAAATAAAGAAGCCCTACAGCCATGGATATATACCTAATTTACTACTGATTTTCAATTTCAAAGGTTTGCAACTTTGAATAATTCGAAGCAGAACTAAGAAGGATATTTTAGGCCAAAGTGGAATGTGTGGCGTGTTCAAATTCTGCCACTGCCTGTTCCACTTAATTCGTACTAAGGCTCTTGCGAACGGCATAGGCCATCTTTCCTTAGCTATGGGTTTAAAAACCAGATTGAATGCTCTTTCTTGTTTTTTGGGTTTTTTTTTTAAAAGAAAGCCTGTCTCTAAGAAGAAAAACGCTGACTTCAAAACATCTTAAATAATGATATGGACTGGATTCCTTTGATTTAGACGACAAAACACGAGGGGAAGGACAACTCTGAATTAAAAAAAAACGGAAAGAACAGGTTTATTTTGTTTTAAATATATCTACAAATACGGTTAACGTACATGCGATTGTGAAGGAAATTGTCTTGTCTTTTCGACAGTGAGATATTCAAATGTCTTTATTTTATCATTTCTCCTTACGCAAGTCAATAAATCCGTAAGACGCAAGTTGTTGCTGAGAGTGGAGGAAAATGAGAAGTATTCACTGAGGAGAAAAAAAAAAAACAATAAAAGAAGAGGATTCACAAAGACAGAAGATGGCGACGGAGGGTGAACTTAAATCTGTGAAGATCGTCGGTGGCAGTGTAGCTCGATTCTGGAAAAATATTTCCACAGGTGAGGAGTGCAAGGAAAGATACCATTAGAACAAGACCCACGATGAAATCTATATATTTCAATAATAAAACGATGAATTCTCTTTACCAATTTAGTATTACACATAAATGTATGCAATCAAGATACCAAGGAGAAGAGATCCTCAGAATAACTGCGATAAAGATATTTATAGTAAGGACTGTGGGAAGCCACGTCACGATGGTGGAAAATAACTGAAATCGAGACATCATGTCAGGATCGATAACATCACAGACCCTTCGGTGGATTTTGTCGAAAATTTCGAGATGTATAATAGGTGCACCAGGAAGAGGTACGGTAGAGTAAGAGGGGGCACGGTGGAATGGATAGCGGCTCTGATTGAGAAATCGGAGAGCCGAGTTCGAATTCCAATGAGATCCATTACATTCACTTACATGCCAATACCCTTGGGAAACCCACAACTATGGTAAATAGCAGGACAGACCGGATTCTCTAGCGTTAGATGGCAACTGGCCTACCGCAGAAAGAAATGGCAGGAAAGAAATCTGCCTCGTCAGTCATGTATTGAAAGATAAATGATCGCCTAATCGTGTATCACACATGGTACATAATTGACTGCGCCAAGCAAGATGCGGCAGAAATATTCATTGCACAGAAGAATGGTCGATTTATATATGTGCAACATGGATTCTGATGAGAATAATTCTTTGATACATGACACTGACCCAACTTTCCTAGAAGCGGGCGAATGATTCAATATAATTACTCCATTTCATGTCCGTGGAAAAAAGGTGAGATCCCGGACGTGCAATGAGTTACTTTTATGGAGATTAACATTTGCCAGTAGAAACAGAAATAGTTCTTTATTATGATTAAAATATAAAAGTTTCGTTTTGGAGGCGTTAAAGTCTACAAAACTATTTCTCTTAACTTCGAGTTCAGCCTCCAGTGTAGGAATCCTAATATTCGGTCTTTCGTTGAATGTCAAAATTCGGAGTGTCGGGATTTGATACAATAACATAAAATATTGTTGTGAAACTGCTCTCAATTCGGTCGTTTAGAATAACACCAGCATTTTAATTGAAAGAATAAAATCCAGTAGAAAAAGACAACGCAGTTTCAACAAATAAACATTAATTTAATATAACGACAAGAATACAAAGAGTTGGTTGTACATTAGAAAGAAATCTCCTTTTGATTTGGTTAATAAACTATATAGAATATAAATTGTATTTGTGTATGTATGTGAGAAACAATGATACGTTGTTATATGTGTGTTTGTGTGAAAGAGTCAGCACGTGTGTGCGACGTGAATAGCAAAGATGATACCAGAGATAGAATTTGGTTCTTACTGTGAAGTGTGGTGCCATAGTCTGAAGCGGTCTCTTTGTAGTAAGTCATCGCTATTGCTTTTTGCATATAGACGTGAATGAGGCCGTGAAGATCCTCAACGAGAGTGACGTGGACATTGGTGACACCAGTGCGTATCCCGTTTGGGGCCGGATTTTGGGAGTTTTATACACGTTGTCGTAAGAACATCGGCTCCAGAATTAAATAATTTCTTTCTTCCTAATTGACCCTAAAAAGTCACGTGTTATGTCTTCTATTCAGAGTAGAGGATTACTCAATATTTTTGTGTATGTCGACGCAGGAAAGGCAAATAGGAAATGGGTTCAGATTCTGAGTTTTTTATCTATAAATATTCTAGTCACTTGGGAAACTTTATATTCGATGCTATATATCCATTTATCTATACGTTAGCCTGTAAAGAAGATATATTGGGATATGAATAATTTTCAACTCTCCAATCGATATTCGTGATTCTCATTTAAATGTGCTGACTACACTTCATGTTTGCATGGAGGAAGCGTTATGGCCATTCACCATGATATTATAAACTCGATAAAATATTTTATTATTCACGTATAATCCGACATAATATGACGTTATCTTCATTTCTATAAAACCTAAATGGCTTCGATTACAATCCATTTATTCTGCTATTGTCAGTCTCTGCTCAATCTGCTCTGGATCTGCGAGTTTTAAGGAGGATTCTTGAAATAAAACTAAGAAAAATAAAAGCGTTCCTTCTACGTGGAACATGCTATAGTGATTTTCCAAGCATAGCATGGAGGTGGCACAAGGCCGAGAGTAAGGTGTACCCAGTGAGGATCGAACTCGCTACTCGCCTTTAAAACCACATGTACGTAACTTTTAATACTAGATTTTAAATCTTATGATTGGATTATTCGGGAAAGCATTCTCTAAGGATTTTGTTATGTAATGGCAAGATATGGCTCTGGGAAAAAGCTGCCCGAATGGAATTTCCTTCTTACAAACGGAATGATGACTCACCACCGTGTATATGAGATGGTGGCGCTTAGCTTAAAATATCTGAACCGATGGTAACATGAAGTGTAGTCAGCACATTTAAATGGGAATCACGAATGTCTATTCGAGAGGGGTTGTAGAGTTGAAAATTATTCATATCCCAACATATCTTGGTTACAGGCTAACGTATAGATAAATGGATATATAGCATCGAATATAAAGTTTCCCAAGTGACTAGAAAATTTATAGATAAATCTGCTTTGGCTTAAGATTGAATGCAAACGGTAGGGAATAATATTTGATGTAATCTCCTGTCTGTCGAGGCGTGGAAGTGAACGTGTCCGACCTGAAAAATCACCTGATAAAATGACCGCAACGTAAGTGAAGGTCGGACTTGGAAATAGATTGAATGAGTTCCCAAAATAAAACTCGCCAGTAACTAAGGGTGTGGCCGTTGCACCTGAGAAAAAAAAGATATACCGATATAATGTTTAACGAAGCGGGGAGTAGATGTAACACTGGAGTACCTAGTGAGGATCGAACTCACGATGCAGTCGAAATTGACCTAGTAAGACAAGTTTACTAATCAATACATCAGGCTCATGCGTCCAACAGAGAGAGAGACAGACAGACAGACAGACACACACACACACACGCACACACACACACACACAAACATACACACAGACATTATAATTATTTTGTATTTTAATAGTCTGTTCAAATCGCTACACAGGAATTACCATGTTTCAAAACAGAAACTAAGATTTTAAATTTAAATATAAAATTCAATTTAAAATCACTCGAGAATGGAACGGAGCTATGGATATTAAATTTAATTTTATAATTAAATTTAAAATTTTAGTTTCTGTTTTGAAGCATGGTAATTCTTATGTAACGATGGGACCATATTTTAAAAATAGAAAATAATTATAATATTATGTTCTACAGTTTTGGTGCCGAGAAATTAAAAGTAATTACTAAGAACATGGGATTGTAAATCTTAGCTTTCATTCTTATTATATTAATACACACACACACACACAAGCACACACACACACACACACACACACACACACACACATATATATATACATATACACACACACACATAAACATATGTACATACAAAATACATACGCATATATATATATATATATATATATATATATATATATATATATATATATATACTGCATCTACTGCAAGGAAAGTTGCGTCACTGTGTTGTGCCAGAAAATTAAAAAATCTGCTATTCTCCCGTGCATTGAATATTGCTGTCATACCTGGTCTAGTTCTTCTTGTATTCCTCTTGAGGTTCTTGACAAAATCCAAAGAAGGATCTCTAATGTAATCGAGCCTGACTAAGCATCTCAACTTCTGTCACCTTTCTTACCGATGTGTTGTAGTTCATCCCTGTCTTTTCTACAATACTTTCATGGCATTGGTTCTGGTGAGTTTTATCGCTAGTGCCCCCACTGCATGATTTGAAACGTGTTACAAGGTTGGCATCTGGGTCTCACCCGTTTACTGTTGAAATAGCTAAATGCAACCATCACTTCTACTCCAAAATTTACTTTTCTCGCAATTACTGCCTGTGGAATTCCCTTCCTTTTACGTGGTTTCTTGACACCTGCAATCTTCAAAAAATAATGAGTTCTAGAATACCGTCCATATTTCATCCTTTCCACAATCCGAACTATACTCAGTCTTTTCGCTCATTTTCCCCGACTGTAAAACCCTACGTACTAGTGTCATTCCCGTCTTGTTTTTGGTGAAAGTATTGAACCCTCCGATATATATATATATATATATATATATATATATATATATATATATATATATATATATAGTCTTAAGGTATTCTATATTTATGGAATAAAGTGCTCAATATCAGAGATAGAGCGTGTAAATATATAAAAGTGATCATAAGTCAACACTTAGAGGCGACAGTCTGTTTCATGCTATATGCATGTGGCCTGACGATTGCATATAGCATGAAAAAGACTGTCGCCTCTAATGTTGACTTCATGTTATATATATATATATATATATATATATATATATATATATATATATATGCTTAAAATATGGTATCTTTGTAGAGGAAGATTTCTCAATATGGGAGCAAGAGCGTTTACATTTTAAAATATTGTGTACATAGAAATCATGCTGGGCGACAGTTTGAATAACACATTGCACATTGAAGCATAAAACTGATTGTCATGGCATAAAACATGTTATCTCGCAGTTTCATCCTTGAATGAAATTTTCAAGCTGACATTCACCATGTATCAGTGATTCTTTTATCTATACTGTCTACAAATCGAAACAGCCTAACGATTGCGCTATAAACAGCACATTCAGTGAATATATATATATATATATATATACCAAACAGTAATTGAATTCATGGGTTTTATGCTAGTGACGTAAACACACACACACACACACATATATATACACATATATATATATATATATATATATATAAACACAGACAGACTGTTTCGCTGTATCACAGCTCATTAGTATTGCTAGACGTGCTGTTGCCTCTAGCTAGGATCGAAACCCGACTGAATTGGCGTCAGTCGGGGATTCTACTACTAAGCCGTTGGCGCCCGACAAGGATGAAGGGGAATTTAAGCGTAGTTATTTTTAGATAAACACACAGTGACTGCGAGAACACGATTCGATTTACCGAAGAGTCTTGCATTATTAGCCGTAATAGTCACTGTATACAAACCGACACTTCCTCCTCAGAGAGCTCAGCTGAAATAAATGTTTCAGTCTCTCTCTCTCTCTCTCTCTCTCTCTATATATATATATATATATATATATATATATATATATATATATATATATATATATATATAGACGTCAACACCTAGCAGCGACAGTTTGCTTCATTCTTGAGCGCTATCTTCATCTATTTTGGGTTTTGTCTCAACTATATATATATGCTTGTCAATGATGCATTATGGGTAGAAAGCCAATAGTGTATTAAGGGTAGAACGTCTATTGTATTAACCTGACGCTTATTTTCTCGGCGTTAATTCTTGTTTCAAATTAATCTCGAGTAGAAATAATTGTGGATCGAAATGCAGTTCTTTGTAGTTATGTTATAATGTTGTTTGTTAACTTTTTACTCGTTATATATTATTGATTAAATTATTATTATATTATTGGTTACATTATTATTTTTTATATATTATTGATTACATTATTGATTTTTCTTTATTATATTTGATTGTGTTTGTGTGCACATTTGAAGATTGTGAATTTGTTTATATTTTTATTTTATTTTATATTCGTTTCGTTTTTTAGTTTTTAAGTAACCTAGTAAAAATTTGTTTTCGTCTTTGCTTTTTGAGATGTGTTCTCATCGTTTATTTAGTAATTCGTATTTTCGGTAATTATAGGTAATTTCTTCTCGAGACATAATTTACAGATTTCGAATTTATTGTGTTATGCCTGTGTTGTTTTACTTATATTCTAATATTCTCATAATTTTTTGTATATTATGTTAACTTCGGATCAGAATGAAAGAACAACTGTGTTTGGTCGTGATTTTGGGGTCTTTTAAAAAATAAACCTGTTAAAATTCGTTTGCGAGGTTGACGTGTACCGATCGTAAGGAAAAAAATAGAACTGCGTGTTTTTCTTTGTTTTTCTTTTTTGTATTAAAACTGTTAATGTCAGTTTGCTAGGGGGGGATCTTCCTGTCGAAATGAAAGAAGAACATTGGCTAAGCAGTTAATTTCTGTTGGATTTGAAATTGATTCATTCCGTGTATACGTGATAATCGAGATCTACTCAGAAATGAGCTGTAATGGGAGAGAGCTGTGAAAGAAAATGTTATTCTTCCATTTGCTTTTCCCTTTTTCTGGGCAATATTATATCCATGATATAATAACAACGTATATTTGGGACAGAACAGAATGGCTGAAACGAAAATGAATGACACCGATGCTTTGGTCGTAGAAAAATGTTTATACTACTAAAACATGCACAAAACTATATATATATATATATATATATATATATATATATATATATATATATATATATATATATATATAAGTGTCCCATACGGACGTTAATATATAACATATATAGTGAGCAGAATATATGGAGAAACAAAAAGAGTAGGCTTTCCATGCAATATGGAGATACTTCTGTGTCTGGAGAAGTCATGTTTAAGACTACAGATTCAAACGGATGGATTCATCTAATATTTATCATGAGAGGACATATTCCAGGAAGGAGCAACAGCGAGTCGTGGGTTTTCCCAAATTGAGGACTGCGACCTTGAGTTTCTTCTTATATCTGGGAAAGATATATTCCTAAAGAGAAATGGCTCCATGGATTTGTCAGATGCCGGGAAAGTGGATTTACCCTCTCCCCGAGCCAGTGGAGTGCATGGGGGCGGTTTAAAGAAAGCAACATATTGCTTTGGCATCTGTAAAACGAACTGAAATTTGACGGCCGCTTTCGTCACGCCATCGAGTCAGGTCATAAAGCGGCCCTCACTGAGCCGTGTGACATAACCACAAAACAGAGATAAGTAAAATGTGTATCTCTACAGAGATAATGTTATATAATAGTTTAGCAGACTATTATGTTTTAGAATTTTTTTTAGAAAGAAATCGATTTTGATTGGCTGAACTATCGTGGGAATGATAGATAATGAATGTTTATTTCTTGTAGTTGAACCTTAAGCGTTGAAAAAAGTAGACGTCTGAAAGTCATATCTTAAAACTGCTCCCCAGTGAGGGTGAGATAAACCAAAACGACTAGCGTTCACCAACCGGGAGAAAACTACAGAAGAGAAAGAAGATCCAACAATATGAGAGAAGTGCCGCCGTTGACCCCCAGAACGAGGGGGCTATAAAATACTAATTTTTTAATGTCCAATAGACATTAACCGCTTTAACACAAAAAATAAAATAACAAGAAATATAGTATTCTTTATTTTCGACCAGAAGACAGCAAACTAACAAACACGAATTAACGGCTTTAATAAAAAAAAAACACAGTTTTGCTTTTGTTATTGCCTGCGAAAAACCTTATACGTATAAAGATTTTCCACTTTCTCTCATTTCTACACTTTTGTTCCGATTTTATATCCTGCAAGCACTCATGATGAGAAATCCTGATGTTAGCGGCCTCTGAAGAGATTTCCCATTTGGGTAGCATATCGAATAGCAATAAAAACAAATCAGGTAGAGTGCAAGATCTTTTCTGATTGGTTAGCGTATAGATGGTTGATCTTATGTTACGCTGAGACGAGGGATTCCATGGGACTTTTAGATTTGAAGTAATCAGGAGCAACACCATTGACAGGTCTTAAATTGTCACGGGATTATATCTCTCGCCAATAACATAATCACGATTGCGAAGGAGTTACGACTGGGAATATAGCCATGTCACTTTTGGATTTAGTAATGTACGAACAAACTGATGATTCTGGCTAAGTGTACGTTCATATAGAAATAGCTAATATATGCTGTGTTTTAGATACATATAATATACTTACTTTATGAAAGACATCAGAAATGGAAATAATTATTTTGAATGCAATATAGAGAAAGGATAAACATAATATATAAGAAAAAGATGGTTAATTATATTTTTCATTTTTTTTTTTATTTACATCATTAAACATGTGTTTTTTTTATTTTTTTAATTTTATTTTAATTCTTATATTCATTTCCTCCAAAGCGATAATACCACCTAAACGTAAGTTGTAACGGGGGGGGGGGGGTAAAAGAGAATGAGAAAGCATTAATGAAAGGACATATAAAGAACAGGCTTTATGAAAACAGAACATGGCGAATCGCGTTGCATTTAAATTTTTGAAGATTGTAGGTGGCAGGGATGCAAGAAAAGGAATTTTTTTTTATCAGAGAAGCCCAAACTTACCAATAAGATTATCAGAAATAACAGGTGCCTTAAAAAATGAACTAATTATTAAAAATCATAATTTCATTTCCTATAAAATGCGCATGGTCTATAAAAGTTAATGGTGTTCTCGCAGATAGCTGTACGGAATATTATGATTTGCTCTATAGATGGAAACCATTATATCTTAGAGAATTGGAGCTTCGTTTTTATTTCACTGTCAGTTTCAACCGTTAAAATGAATGTTGCTACTCAAAAGGCAACCCATAACTTATGGCGTGGACGGAGATATTTGAGAAAAACATTAAGCGGGGATTATAGTTTAGATTTAATTTAAAAAAGAATAATTTACTTGACACTAAGTCAAATGAATTTGTTTTCTCTCAGGTGAAAGTAAAACTTAGTCTAGGGATTATGAAACTTCAATTTACTTTTGCTAATAACG
This sequence comes from Acanthosepion pharaonis, assembly GCA_903632075.3. NCBI lineage: Eukaryota > Metazoa > Mollusca > Cephalopoda > Sepiida > Sepiidae > Acanthosepion > Acanthosepion pharaonis. The sequence continues at coordinate 796,061 of CAHIKZ030005293.1, forward strand.
TGCTTAGGTTTTTAATGTGCAACTTTCACAAACAGGTGGATGCGAAGAATAGGCTTATACGAATAACTTATAAAGGTTCCAAATTTTTCACAGTTCCGTCAGTTCGTTGGCATACATTTAAAAAAATCTCTCAATAATAATTTTTTTGAAGCAGTATTTGTCAATTTTGGACTTACGTAGGGCGCCAAGAACTAATTTGATCAGAGACGAATTGAAGAGAGCTATAATATTTGAAGTGTATTCATCTTATTTAACTCTTTGATCCCTATTGGAATAAATGTAACATATTATATACACATCTGTTTGTCGATTAGCCTATATATTTTAATTTTAAAGTGGTTCTTAATTTTTTGAAGCACCGGTAATAATAGGTGAAGCAAAACCGGGCAGCTTCTGGTGTCTCACACGGTAAAAACCGCTCGACTTTTCCTGACACAGCCTACTACCGGTGATAAAAGAAGCCGTGACGCAAAAAAAAAGAAAAAACAACAAAAAAAAAAGCTACCGACATTAACTTACATACTTGTTTTACTAGTGCAATTTTAACGCACGCAACGCTAGCTCTTTAAAATCTAAAAATGCTAACAGAAGAAGCAAAAGATTAACCAGAGCGCTAAAGGGATAACTTTACGCTGCAATAAAAGAAACCGGTTTTGATACAATAAATATTCAATGTATAACGAAGTACGGTCACTGAAGTTAAGCAGCGTCAAATCTGGTGAGAATATAAATGGGTGGCCTCTACGGACAATTAGGCGATGTGTGGGTGGTGTAATTTATAACAGCTCGGATTTAGAGATCAGAGAGCCTAGTTACCATTCCAGATATGACTACACCCCCAGCTATGGGTTAATTAGTACGACTTCTATCAGTAAAACATTATCATATTAAAATCTCTTACAATCTAATATATTTGTGTAAAATAATGGTGAAAAGAATGATTAGGCATGAAAAAAAATCAAAAAAACAAGTCAATAAATCTATGTCCTAAAACGTCAATCTTAATATGTGGTGTAAAAAATATTATAAAGAAATTTTTATCTCCGTATTCATACATTTTGGGCAACGTTACGTATAATTGCTTATAATAAAATGTAATATAATATATCAGTTTAAATGGCTATCTTCGTCGATTATCCAACCGAAATTTGGTTTTCAATTGCTTATATTAAGAATAAAACCATTCTTAATATTAATTTTGAAAACTATTTTTTTTTCTGTCTGAATCATGTTATACAAAATTGATTAAATTACTAATACAAGTAAAGCATAAATTTAGATTTAAAATCCGTTCCACATAACTCCAAAATGAAAGATATGACTATGTAATGCCATCATTACAACCTTTATTGGCAATTTTAAATTATTTATTTCAGTGTTATTGTAAATTAACTTTCATTTATTAGCTTTTTGATTAACTCAAAATCGACCTATGGAAGCATCTGCAGTTCATCATTCTCTAAGCTAAGTGCAAATCCTATTGAAGACCTTGCGTCAGAAATAGTCCACAAGCTAAAAGTTGGTTTCTGATTTTTTGTGATTTATGCTTTTCCTTATATCAAATATTTTTTTTTAAATTATGCAAATACTTTAAATGTAACATTTAATGTACGTGGGTCTATCTATTTAGGAATCCTATAAAATCTATCTATCTCTCTCTCTATATATATATAATATTAGTGGTTAACACACACGCACATATATATATATATATATATATATATATATATATATATATATATATATATATATATATATATGTACACATAAATGCCCAAGAGGATAGAATCCATGTAGAACTCAATGTCCAAGACAAAGTAAAAATAAAATATAAAAGGCTCAAACACTAATATTCCATGGTTATCTTTTATTACATTTTAATCGAAATCACGATCCAATTCATCAGACCTAAAATTTAAAAAAAGCCTTTTGAATTTGTAGGTCCGATGAATTAAATGTAATATAATTATAACCATGGAATATTAGTGTTATATATATATATATATATATATATATATATATATATATATATATATATATATATATATATATATATATATATATATAAACACATGGAAGCCTCTGTATTTAATGGTTGGAACATAGCAGTCTAAATAGCATACTGGTTCGATTTATGTCGAATGGCGCATATTTTCTACGAAATTTCTTCAACAATCAAGCCGGTACGTATAATCAATATTGTTTAATTAAAAAAAAACAGAGCATTTACTCTAATAAGTGTATCCAAATACAAGACGTTTCAATAGAAAATATATTAAAATATTCATCGGATTTAATGTATATCATATATAGCTCTCGATAAAATAATTTAATCGGTCGAGCACTGTGGGAATTAAGGAAGAAATTTCTAAACAGTCACTATTACTGCTGATAATGCAAGATTTTTTCTAGGAAATTAAATTCTCTGTGTGGGTGGTGTCTTTATGAAAAAATAAATACGCAAAAATTCGCCTTTCTCTCTGCTGGGCAAGAATCTCCGACTGATACCAAATCGTTCGTGTTTCGGTCACGGCCTGAAGATCGGATGTATCGCCACACTAATGAGCTGTGATACAACGAAAATCTGTGCATGACTATTGATAGTTTTTTTTCTGACTGAAGAGGCATAGATGACATCCTTGACAGATGAGCTGTTGACGTTCTGTTCTATCAAGCTTGTAATAAATATTTATAGAATTACGTCTATTATTATATCAACTTTTGCTTAGAAGTTCTCGGTCATACCAATTCCCAAAATTTGAACAAATCGCAAAGACTGTTTCTTTGCCAGAGCTAGTATAAATAATAACATGGCGTATTGCTCTCCAAGCATTACTCTTCAGCACTGACTGAGTTCAAAAGCCCGGACTTCTGGGTGATGGAATTTTCCCACTCTTTGACCACTTACCCACAGAGAAAATATTAGTGGTCTCTTGCTATTCTATGCTAGTTTCAAAGCAGATGTTTGGGCAAAATAATGTCCTTGATTCCTCCAATAAAACTTTTAGAACGAGTACCCGGCACGCCACATTCAGTCAGTCGAGCGATTCTACTACCGTTCATATTCCATTTGTAATGAGTAAGTTCCACGAAGAGACGTTATTCTCTAGATCTGTTAAAATATGTAATTCATTCCCGCTTGGATGCTTCCCTGATCACTTTAATCTACAATTTTTTGAATATCAATCGTTATCTATTATACACATGTTCACAATTTGCAACCCTTACTCCCTTCCAAAACTCACTAATAACGACCTCATTCATGAACTTGATTGGCGATTAGGTATTGTGAACTATAGCAAAAAACCTTGTTTTCTACGACAAGAAATTATCCGCATCCCTTAATGAGAACAGTGAAGTATATAACATTCGATACATTGTGAATTTCAAAGTCAGTACCTGATATTTCCAAATAGTCACCAACCAGCCGCGATGTTGCTTAACTTCGGTGATCGTAGTGGTGCCGCTGTTTCAACATGGTATGTCTGTAGACCCTTTATATGTGAGGCAATTGCCCCTCATTCACTTCCATATACTTACATACCCTAAAGCAATTCAGATCACTTTTCCTTGTTTATGGTGAAATTCACACGACTCTTAATATTTTCCTTGCTTTTGTAAGATTTTTTTTCACGGTTATTCTGCGTTTTTGGATATTAATGTAAAACTTTTCGCCGTCTGTCACATCACTAGGCAGATAGTGGAATTTCCATACCTTCTTAAATTCAGTGTACTCATTATATAACACATATCTTAGGTTATTTTTTGCCTTAAATTAAGCATGGTGTCAGTTATCGACCTTGAAACCGACATATTTTGTAGGACATTCAACTAAGTCATGGCATTAATCAGATTAGCATTTATTTTGGTTTTCATTTATATCTTTAATTTACTTTTAATCTTAACATCTTTAAATATTATTATCGGAGGCGGGTGCTCAAACATATTCGGCCTGACGAAGAAATCCTTCTAAAAAATGATGATATGTTAGTTGCTAAATGTTAGGGAGGTCGGTACCGATTGAAAACTATTCAGCATTCAGCGTATTAAAACTTACTGTAAAAAGCAACATAGAGAAATATTGATAGAACAAATCTATAGATTCAATATCGCGTATAATGATTGGCCCTATTTGAATAAATGGAATTAATTCTGTTGATTTTTAAGATAATTCTCTTTTGGCAATTTGATAACATTTGGCGAAATTTTATTTAGCTAAATGTTATCAAAATTCCGACATTGTAAATGTCATCGTAAATTTCAGTTGAAATTAAAAAGAAAAAAAAAAAGATACACGATTCTGTACGCATTCGCAATTATTAGGTTTAGATTCGCAATGACGAAAGATTTTATCGTTTGCATTCACTGGCATTCAAATAAAGTTTATCAAATTTGTGAAAATTGATTATTTTCCGGGGAACATGAGACGAATATTTACGCATAAAACAACAACGAAAAAAAAATTACTGACGACAAATCCCACGTTGAACCAAGGTGATACCTGCAGGATATTTGCAGCCGGCTCCAAATGATTATCATTCGCATGCGTGCTTTCATTTAAATACGAGGGCAAGTAAAGAAAAAAGGTATAATTTCAATAAAACCCTAATAAAGAGCAAAAACCATATATCACTTTTGGGCATAGTTCCCTTGACCGTCGATGGACTTCTGGTATCGTTCCATGTTTCATTCTTTTCGAAAAGAAGCATTTCGTTTGCCGCCGAAACCACGTTCAAACTAATTGCTTGTTTCGGAACCCAACGTACGGAAAACTATGGTACTTGAAGTCATTATGGACTATTGGTTGTGCAGATTTAAAGCGACATGTGTGCTAATGGGAGACGATGTTAGACTTTCGTCCGTTGCACTTTTTTTTCCTGTTTTAAATCGTACTATCCACTCATACGCATTTCGTTGATTCATGCACCATACTGCGCCAACAACCGATGGATTTCCGCAGATTTGCGGCTGAGGGGAGCGTTACTCCCTGCCACTCGACTGAATCAGGAATGCTGCGCGCGGCGAGATATACGTCATCCAATGCGCACACATGTCGTCACGATTCAGCAACTCTCTGTTGTTTTTAACGCTTAACTTTAAATTTGCCTTTACTTTAAGATTTATCCTCGTATTATTAACGATTTAGCTTGCTTTTTATTCATGGTAATGCCTTATGGTAATTTTCTAAGCGTAGCTAGGATGCGGCGCAAGGTTGAATGTACGAAGCATCTAGCGAGGATTGAACTCACTACTCAGTCGTAATTATTCAAGCGAGACAAGCTTGGTAAACATTGCACTACATCGAGGTTTCCTTTGTAATGTCTGAAGAATTAGAAACGCTATATTGATAATTTATTCTTAAAATAAAAACTAAAAGTGGATCCGGAATAATTCGTAGGTTAGTTTTCAGAACAAAACAAAATGTGTTTTAACCGAAGATTGTATAAATTAAAATATGAATTCTACTGTATTTTTATCATTTGAATAAATAATTATACGTAGGTTAATCTATTCTAATCTGTGTGGATCATATTGTTTTAGAAAATTAGAGCAAATTGAGTAGCTGTTATTGCTCTTTCCACCATCGCATGGTGATTCATTCCTATCCTTTATTTCGTTGTGTGGAACGTCAACATCTTGCTTGCTATTACTTTCTTTTTGAGTTACATGTGACAACAATTTTAGTTATTGCTGTTGTTGAAAATCCTTAAATGATGCAGTTTTTGTTATTTAGTATAGTTCTTTGTGATTTGGTTCAGAAGTGTGGGAGAATTATAGCGCTGACTACGGCTTCATTCACACGAAGCCATTTGTAATCCTTTATCTGAGGTAGTGGCTGCATATAGCAGAAAAGTTAGATATTTGTGAACTAGTGTCTTCTACGGAGATGACAGAGTGCTGATAACAGACGCCGAAAGGTAATTACAAAATGTACTATAGAATGAAGCGAGGGAGAGCAAGAAGAAGGGACTAAGCATAAACTACAAGAAGACAGAATGCATGGTCATCAGTAAAAAAAAAAATGAGTCCGAAATGTGATTTAGAGGTCGGGAACATAATATAAAGCACGTAAGTGCAACGCCGCAATCGAAACGCTAGGCAGAGTATTAGGAGACAGGAGGATTTTGTTGGTAATAAAGAATAGATTACTGAATTGCTACGGGATATATGTCTTTCTTTACAGCAGCGAATGTTGGACAATCTCCTAAAAGATGAAGAAAAGACTCAAGACACCTGAGGTACAGTTCTACAGAAGCATTATAGAGATAACATCGACCGAATATGTATGCAACGATTAGATTTCGGTGAGGATGAACACAAGAAGGAAGTTTATGCTTAACATCAGAAATAGGCAGCTGAAATTTCTGGGACACTTAATGAGAAATGAAGGATTGGAGAATCTGATACTCACGGGGCAGATATAGGGAAATAGAGACAAG